>CANSZD010000010.1:2090000-2192500 GCA_947648045.1 Beta corolliflora | reverse complement strand
TTATTATATATTATTTATTATTTATTATTTATTATTATTATTTATTATTATTTATTATTAATATTATTTATTATTTATTATTATTATTATTATTTATTATTATTTATTATTTATTATTTATTATTATTATTATTTATTATTTATTATTATTATTATTATTATTTGTTATTATTACAATTTTTTATTATTTATTATTTATTATTATTATTATTATTATTATTATTATTATTATTATTATTTGTTATTATTACTATTTATTATTTATTATTGATTATTATTATTATCATAATTTATTATTCTTTATTATTAATATTATTTATTATTTATTATTATTTATTATTATTATTATTATTTGTTATTATTATTATTTATTATTTATTATTATTTATTATTTATTATTTATTATTTATTATTATTTATTATTTATTATTTATTATTTATTATTTATTAGTTATTATTTATTATTTATTATTTATTATTTATTATTTATTATTTATTATTTATTATTTATTATTTATTATTTATTATTTATTATTTATTATTTATTATTTATTATTTATTATTTATTATTTATTATTTATTATTTATTATTTATTATTTATTCTTTATTATTTATTATTTATTATTTATTATTTATTATTTATTATTTATTATTTATTATTTATTATTTATTATTTATTATTTATTATTTATTATTTATTATTATTATTATTTAGCAAAAATAAGTTCGGTTCAGCCAAAATAAGTAAAAATAAGCTCAGTTCAGCAAAAATAAGTAAAAATAAGTTCAGTTCAGCAAAAATAAGTTCAGTTCAGTTCAGCCAAAATAAGTTCAAAAGAACAGGGCCTAAATGAATCACCTTTTAGTTGACTTTTAGGACACAGGGATCAATGCACAAATGTCCTTTATTTATTTCAGTTATTGAATAATGTGAAAATTTTTCAAAATTCCTCAGTCCGTTTTCAGTCGGTCAATATTTCAGTAATCATTAACTGTAGCTGAATTGCTGCCGAAATGATTATTGAAATATTAAGAGTATTCTTGTTTATTTATCACAAGTATCATGTAGAAAACAAATGTGTGTGTTCACCCATTTTCAAAAAAAAACTCACATTTAATTTATTATTCTTTTTCGAAAACAAAATTGATTTTTTAAAAGAAAGAAATAAAGTCATGTTTTGAAAATATGATCCCAAATCAAAAAAAATGATGAAAAATGAAAAATGAAAAGGACTCATAATCACGAGTACAAAAACGTGTAATTAGGAATTAGAATGTAATTAAAACATATAGTCTAAAACACGAGAAGTCTAGTCTAAAATTTTTGTGTCAAAAGGGATAATTGTTTTAAAAAAAGGAAAAAAAATAAAAAAATTATGTCAAAAGGGATAATTGTTTTCGAAAAAAAAAAGAGGATTCTTCCATTTCATGCTAAAAAAACATATAAAGAAAAATTCATCAGTCATTGACTAACATTGTTAGCGTGTACATTTCAAGTACTTCAAATTAGTCTAATCCTAAGAAGTGGAACAGACGTATTCAAACAGGAGAATACATGGCCTGGCGCCTAGCAAACTGAACTCGAAAAAGGTTGAGAAGAACCCGAGTACTTCACATTAGTCTAATCCTAAGAGGTGTAACAGACGTATTCAAACAGGAGAATACATGGCATAGCGCCCGACAAACTGAAATCTGAAAAGTTTGAGAAGTACCTGAATCATTTAGTTGCTTTTTCATATTGTACTTTGTAGGTAGAGCTACGTGCGGCTTGATCCCCTAAAAAAAAGAACAAAAAAATTCTGATATTGTAATGCATCTATCTTAGTTTCTTTACCATGTAATGTACTAAAAGGGGTACGTAGGCAACTCATTTTCCGAGTGCAGCTGCAAAAAAAAAATTATGTAAAATTTCATTTTTAATATATTAGAACTACGTTGGGCCTGATTCTCCATTCAAAAAAATCATCACAAGAAAAATTTCTTCCCCAAATCCAAATCCACTTATGGAGATACGTAGGCAACCTTCGGGTTCGACCCCCTTTTGCATTTGATATTTTCTTTCGTGGTTTCAGCGCTTAAAAGCAATCAATACATGCGGATCACCACAAAGAATAACGATATCTGGGGCATTATAATTTGCCAAAATGAGGACACAGGCCTCGTTATACCTCTTTTCTCTTATTTCTGTAGCAGTAGGAAATAGAAAGATATCATCGAATTGATTTTGAAAAAAGTTTGTGTATTATCCCAAAAAGATATGAGTCTAAAAAGTGGAAGTTGAAATGTAAATAAAAAGGTCCAAGTCTAAAAAAAAAATAATAACAAATCAAAAAATGTAATGAAAAATCCAAAACAAATGATAAAGTCAAGGTTTTACCCCTTTTAATAAATGATACTCCCTCCATCCCATAATACTCTTTACACTTTCCTTTTTCATCTGTCCCAGAATACTCTTTACATTTCTATTTTTGGATATGACCCACTATTATTTTAATCATTTTACCTTTTAACATTGGCCCATACTCTCTCTCCTCCAAATAAAATAATACCACTCCTACTACCTACCAACTCTAACCATTGGCCCCCACTCTCTCTCCACCAAATAAGATAGTGCTACTTTAATTTTATGTTATCTTATAGTTCTATCCTTTGATATTTTTCTTCATATATGTTTCTAGTTGATTTTTGCTTCACTTGCTTGGTAACTTTTGTTCTGTAATTAACTTTCAATTTCTCTAAATTTATTGGTGAATAACAAAAAAAATCCACACCCACAAGGTGTTTGATCTTTTGTCCAAGAGAAATTAGCCAAAACCCTTGTTTATCTTCTGTTTTAGTGATGTATCATGTGCTTGTTGATCCTGAATTAGAAAGCCTGAGCCATGAATTTAAATACAATCCTACTTAATTAGAAAGCCTGAGCCTGAATTAGGTGATACATATCTTACTTTACAAGTTTATAATAGTTTTCAACTTCCATGATAAGTATATTTACTTTTTATTATATGCTTTCTCAGGTTATTGTGTACTGAATTAAATGAAAAAATGAGTGAGACAAAGATTCGTTGGTTATGTCCAAGTATGATGCGAGATGACAATTGTTTAAAAAACAAAACCGATGTGAAAGAATATCTCGATACTAGTTTCAAACAATCACATCGGTTAGAAGAGAAGTTCATCCTTGTTCCATATATTGAAACGTAAGCTTGTTACACCAAACTTGATGCTTTACTTTATTTTCTATAACTTTATTTCCTTGTTTAGGAGAGAAGTTCATTCTTGTTCCTAATATTACACATTTATATATATATATATATATATATATATATATATATATATATATATATATATATATATATATATATATATATATATATATATATATATATATATATATATATATATATATATATATATATATATATATATATATATATATATATATATATATATATATATATATATATATATATATTTATAATAAAAACATATTATAATGTATTGATGTAGTGTGATGAAGCAAAGATTATGGACTTGGACTTCGATTAGGAAAAGCTCTTCTTTGGATATCAGTTGAGGTAACTACTTTGGTGAATCTTATGTCGAACAATTTATTTTCATATACTCTAAATTTAACATGAATGTTTTTGGATGTTTAAATTTAATTTGGTGAATTTCAGTGTCCGCAACAAAAGAATGGTGTTGATTGTGGCTATTATGTGTTGCGGTACATGTTTGATCTAGTCAACCGTTGTACTGACATCGATTATCTTCAAAAGGTATGTAACTAATTAGTTTATTTAATTTAGATTAAATTGATTGGTAAGAATTAGTTTATTTTGGAAATTGTAGCTTAAATTAACTATAATCGACCCCGAAACTAACCCAAAACTTGAACTCTAATATTTTGCTCTTAAATTTCACATTAACACTTCAAGTATGCATAAAGTAAGTGGTGTGTGTTAGTTTTGCTCCTATATGTAACATGTAGCTAGTTTTGGGAAGTGAAATAGCTCAAATTCACAAAAATCGACCCCGAAACGAACCTAAAAATTGAACTTCTAATCTTTTGCACCTAAATATGACATTAACACTTTAAGTATGCATAAAGTAAGTGGTGTGTGTTAGTTTTGCTCCTATATGTAACATGTAGCTAGTTTTGGGAAGTGAAATAGCTCAAATTCACAAAAATCGACCCCGAAACGAACCTAAAAATTGAACTTCTAATCTTTTGCACCTAAATATGACATTAACACTTCAAGTATGCGTAAAGTAAGTGGTGTGTGTTAGTTTTGCTCCTATATGTAACATGTAGCTAGTTTTGGGAAGTGAAATAGCTCAAATTCACAAAAATCGTCCCCGAAACGAACCTAAAAATTGAACTTCTAATCTTTTTCACCTAAATTTGATATTAACACTTCAAATATGCATAAAGTAAGTGGTGTGTGTTAGTTTTGCTCCTATATGTAACATTTAGTTTGTTTTGGGAAATAAAATAGCTCAAATTCACAAAAATCGAAAAAATCAACCCGAAACTTGGTACATTCACCAATTCCAACTAAAATTGACATATATAGTTCAAATATGTATAGATTAAGTAATATATGTTTGGTTCAGTTGTAGTTGCAATAGTAAGTTCATTTTGAGTGAGAAATTGGATTTTTCACCAAAATCGACCACGAAACGAACCCAAAACTTGAACTCTAATCTTTTGCTTCTAAATTTCACATTAACACTTCAAGTATGCATAAAGTAAGTGTTGTGTGTTAGTTTTGCTCCTATATGTAACATGTAGTTAGTTTTGGGAAGTGAAATAGCTCAAATTCACAAAAATCGACCCCGAAACGAACCTAAAAATTGAACTTCTAATCTTTTGCACCTAAATATGACATTAACACTTTAAGTATGCATACAGTAAGTGGTGTGTGTTAGTTTTGCTCCTATATGTAACATGTAGCTAGTTTTGGGAAGTGAAATAGCTCAAATTCACAAAAATCGTCCCCGAAACGAACCTAAAAATTGAACTTCTAATCTTTTGCACCTAAATTTGATATTAACACTTCAAGTATGCATAAAGTAAGTGGTGTGTGTTAGTTTTGCTCCTATATGTAACATGTAGCTAGTTTTGGAAAGTGAAATAGCTCAAATTCACAAAAATCGACCCCGAAACGAACCTAAAAATTGAACTTCAAATCTTTTGCACCTAAATATGACATTAACACTTCAAGTATGCATAAAGTAAGTGGTGTGTGTTAGTTTTGCTCCTATATGTAACATGTACCTAGTTTTGGGAAGTGAAATAGCTCAAATTCACAAAAATCGTCCCCGAAACGAACCTAAAAATTGAACTTCTAATCTTGTGCACCTAAATTTGATATTAACACTTCAAGTATGCATAAAGTAAGTAGTGTGTGTTAGTTTTGCTCCTATATGTAACATGTAGTTAGTTTTGGGATGTAAAATAGCTCAAATTCACAAAAATCGACAAAATCAACACGAAAATTGGTTGTTTAATTAGCTAATTGCAAGAGTTAGTTGTTATTATATATTGTAAATGTTTGACTTGATCTTATTAATTTATTATATTCATATTATTGCAAGGTTTACATGGATAACGACGCACCAAGGTTGGATGAATTCACAATTGAAGAATTGGATGAAGTTCGAAACAAGTTGGCATGCTTCATTTGTGAGGATTGTCTATGATACATTGGTTAGGATTTTGCAAGAACTAGTTAGAAGTTCGAAACAAGTTGGCAAGCTATTCGGTTGCGTTAATGTAGCTTTTTGTAATAGAATTAATATAATTTTGCCTTAATATGTACTCTTTAACATTATTATTATTATATATATATATAATTATTACATAATTGGGAACTCTATATGCATTATGAGGTTTGTAATATGGTACAAAGCAAAGCAGCAAGGAACCAACGACACAGGGAACGAGCGCATATATATATTATATAGCTGAATTTAAAAATAAAAAAAAATTACACCAGGGCTGCGGTTAATAGGGAAAACCGCAGCCCTTGGCCAAATAAGGGCTGCGGTTAATTGGGAAAACCGCAGCCCTTACTTCACCAAGGGCTGCGGTTTTCCCTATTAACCGCAGCCCTTATTTGGCCAAGGGTTGCGGTTTACCTACGACCGCAACCCTTATTTCTCCAAGGGCTGCGGTTCATAACCGCAACCCTTCCTATATGTTAAGGGCTGCTACTCTAATTGCTGCGGTAAAAAAACGCAGCCCTTAGGCCACTTTTGACCGCAGCCCTTAGGCTTTTTTCCTCTAGTGATTGATAATCAAACAACAACTTATCATCTAAAACTACATGCCCTCATAAGTGTCAAGAGTATTATGGGACGGAGGGAGTAACTGAAATTGGGGTTAAAAGAAAAAAATAATTTTCAAAGATATCATTTCTTTCATTCCCTGCACCAAAAAAAAAGAAAAAGAAAAAAAGAAAAGAAGAAACAAAGTCTGGACAAACTTCTGTGCTATCTCTTCATCTCATCTCACAGGTAGGGGTGTTCATAACCGGGTACCCGGTTTTTCGGGTGCCCGAACAAGCGGGTACCCGCAAAACCGGGTAGTTGCAAAAGTGGCCCATGACCCGACCCGGAAAAGTCGGGTACCCGGATTGCGGGTACCCGACTTTTCCGGGTCGGGTCATAGGGTACCCGGTTCCTATCACAATCCCTTACTTTCCTCTCGTCAACTTCACTGAATGTACAGACTCAAAATATCCATGAAAACTGTAGATAGAAAAGTTGGACAGATTCAAAATAGTTGAACAGAAGCAAAAAGTTGAATCAAACTTAACTTTTTTTACATTGGATAATTACCCAACATTCAAAAAAAAAAGATCTAACCAAATTCAAGCTTAATTTTAACACGGAGAGAATTTCAACATACAAATAACCAAATCTTCTTACTTAGCCTTAGATTGCCGACCAACTTAAGATGGGTTTGCTATTTTCTATAAGTAGTCACATATCTGGAGTCTCCTTGCCTCCATCTTTCTTTTTCTTAAAGAAGAGAATATCAAAGAAGATGAATTAGGTTGATGCAGCATATTGGGCAAAACATAAAACTATAAAAGTATGAATTTTTTTCTGCCATTGTTCTTCCTTTTAATCACTCAAACAAAGAGAGAGGAAGATCTAAGCTTTTTGCCTTCTTTCAACGCTTTGATTCTCCATTAATTGATTATGGGCAACAGTTGTCCTAATTGATTCACATACACCAACAGAAGAATTAAAGACGAAAAAGATGGAGGATGACCTTTGTTTTTCATTTGAATTCAGGCTGAAGAACTCCTGTATTTTCTTAAAATTCTCATTTGAATGGGGAAAGAGAAGAGATAAAGTGTTAGAACGGCTCTGAGCCAAACCTAAGGGGAAACTAGGAAGTCTGATGGAAATGAAAAAAAAAAAGTTGCGGGTATCGGGTACCCGCTTATCAAAATAGTGCGGCCCATTTCCCGACCCGACTCAATGTCCTTTTTCCGGGTCGGGTACCCGACCCGCCAAAAATGTAAAAGTTCAATTTAATACCCGGTATTTTGGTAGTGGGTCAGCGGGTCAACGGGTCGAGTAATGCGGGTCGGGTAATGCGGGTCGGGTTTTTTTGAACACCCCTACTCACAGGAACTCTGCATGGGTCCGCTTAGGATCTAGGCTAATTCGCCGAAGTTCTGACCATAGTGAACGTTCTCTGCCAGTAATACTGTCATCTTTGTCTACACCAGCGGTATTCTCTGCTACACGTCTCAACAACATGTCTGAAATTCCGAACAACGAGCACCAACATAACTCTACCCCTCCACCTGATCCAATGACTGAGCTCCGAGGACTTGTCCAAGCCATGCTTGAACGACAGGATAATATTGAACAAACTGTGTTGGGCATAATGCGCCAAAGCGCCCAGATGCCTCCTCCTCCTCCTCCGGAGTCGGAAGTAGCTTCACCTTTTCACCTTGAGCTTATGAACAATGAGAGAGAAATTCCCACTAAGCTCGAGGAAGAAGTAGTTAAGCTCAAGGAAGTTTTAAAAGGCATGACTAAGGCTGAACCATGGATGGACATTCATGGGTTAACACTTTTCCCTAAGGCACGATTACCTCATGGTTTCAAGATGCCTAACCTGACAAAGTGTGATGGGACCGGCAGCCCCACCAATTTCCTGGAGATGTATGTAGGGGCAATGAGTCCCTGGGGAGTGGAAGAATCTTTGATGGCTCAACTCTTTCAACAGTATTTAGATGGTGATGCAGCACATTGGTTCCTCAATCTTGAAAACACAAAGAAATCCACTTGGGCTGACATAGTCAGAGAGTTCTCAAACCAGTACAAATATAATGAAGAAATTGATGTTACTAGAAGGGATCTGGTGACCACTTCTCAAAACCTTAATGAGACATTTTCTTCATTCATCATTCGGTGGAGAAACAAGGCCTCCAAAATGATGATTAGGCCTAATGAGAAGGAACAACTGCAAATTGTTGTGAAGAACCTTCTTCCTGTATATCAGAAGCATATGGCCTACCAATATTTCCCAACTTTCAAAGCTTTGATTGCTACGGGAACTCTAGTTGAGGATGTTGTGAAAAGGGGGCACATCAAGAAAGATGAACCTACTGGCGGCACCACTTATAATGCAAAGTTTGGAAATAACAAAAGAGCCCTAAACAATGATTCAGCAGCTCCTAAGACCACTAATGCGATCCATGCCATTGGCGCATCTTCTGCATTCCAGTTGCGACCAAAAAGGAACTTTACTTCTTTGAACATGACTTATTCCCAGGCTCTCTCCAAGCTAAAAAAGGCCAATCTCATTCAACCCTTGAATCCACGTCCACCTCCTAAAAATCCTTACCCTGGTTATGACCTAAACCAGAACTGTGAGTATCACCAAAGTCTGGGGCATAATACTGAAAGCTGCACAGCTCTAAAGCATCAAATTCAAAACCTTGTGGATGATGAAAAACTCTCTTTAGGATCCACTTCCAATAAACCAAACGACTCTCAGCCCAACATCACAAAAAACCCCCTTCCTAATCATAAGCCATATCTGATGCTTCAGATGGATGCGATCTAATCCAGTTAATCCGAAAGACAGTTCCTCAAATGTATGAAATGCCAATAGCCGAAGGTTACAAATGTCTGGTCTATGACTATTCCACTCAAGAAAAAGTGAAAATGATGCCTTGTAAAGACCCCAGCTTCACTCTCAACAAGGATCCATTCTCTGACATGTGTGGAACTTTGGATTATGATGGTGCCTTCTTCATTTTGGACTCTGATGCTGATGAAGATGCCTCTTCGATCTTGACAATTGTGGAGAAAAACACTAGAGGACATTCCACCACTCCAAATACATACCGGTGGCCCATCTTCCTCGATGATCTTAGTGACGAGGAGTACGTGGATATATCTCATTTGACTAGAGCAGGTCGCAATTTAAACCATCCCATTTGGAGGATGAAAATCCTTTGGAGGTATTGAGAAGGAAGGAAAAGGGCAAAGAGCCAATGACCGAGGATAGTAACAAGGAAGATGATGCTATCAAGCGCATGAAAGAAGTAAATGCTAATGTTTCCATCTGGAAATTGTTAATGCATTGCCAGCCTCATAGGGCAGCTGTTCTAAAGCATCTCAATGAAGCCACGGTAAGCTCTTCCATAACACCTGACTAAATGGTGGGGCTCATTCACGGTGTAGATCGAACTCTCATGTTCACAGACAATGACCTCGCTGACAATATCAATAATCACAACAATTCGTTGCACATCACTATACGTTGTAATGGATGGGAGATACCCATAGTATTGATCGGCAATGGCTCCGCAATCAACGTTTGCCCTCTACGTGTGCTAATGAGACTTAGGTATTCAAAAGAAGATCTGGTACCATCCAACCAGGTGGTCAGAGCATATGACAATGCTAAGAGAGAAGTACTAGGTTTAATCAGCCTCCTCATTGGATGTGGTCCTGTGGCAATGAAGGTGGAATTCATGGTCATTGACATTCAAGCATGTTTCAACCTTTTATTAGGAAGGTTGTGGCTGCATGAAAATAGAGCAGTAGCTTCTACTCTACATCAGAAGGTAAAGCTTCTCACTGATCAGGGTGCTGTGACTATTTCTGGTGATCCAGAAATTATGACTATCTCCAACACCGGGAAATCGGTATTGTATCTGAACGAAGTAGAGGGCACTAGGTTGGATGGTTACACTATCCACTATATTCTAGCAGCACCTGAAAATTCATGGATGAATGAGGTCCCAGCAGCCACACTAGATGTAAGTGCTGAAGAAACAGAACCAGAATATAGTGAGGATGACGAGGAAGAAATAGGAGTCCCGAGCATCGGCACTCATGATACGTCAACTGAAGCACCGGAGGAATCCTGTGTCGGCAATTCTCAAGATGACGATAATGACTCAAAGAAGAGATCTAGACTTTAATGTTGTAGGTCATATCTGAGAAGTTCACATTAAATCACTAATTTTCTTTCCAGGATACCAACACGAGTATCATTATCGTGAGTTACCACAATTTCGGAAATTTGATGGGAAAGGTGATCCTTTTGTCAACTTAGTTGGATTTGTGAATGCCTTGCACCCATGGGGCATACCAGAGGAAGATTACCCCATGCTGTTTGACAAGAGTTTAGAAGGACCAGCTATGGACTGGTACTACTCTTTAGATTATGTGGATAGATCTAGTTGGGAAAATGCTAGCCAAGCCTTTGTTAATTGGGCTCTCGAGCATAAACAGACTGATGACAAGAAGCTGAAGCTAGTCACTTTGCGTCAGAGCGCCTTAGAAACTTTCTCGCACTTTTGTTCGAGATGCACTCATATCCGCACACAGCTTCGTTTCCCTATTACTGATCGAGAATTCATGCTCATATTGCTGCGAAACCTGAATGATTTCTATTATCGTCACATGGTTACTATCAAGTATACCTCCCTCAGCCACATGGAACAACATGGCTTTGACAACGATGCTTTGAAGTTGCAAGAAAAACGACCTCGGGAAGATCTTGGAACTCCCAACACAAA
Organism: Beta corolliflora; assembly: GCA_947648045.1. Lineage (NCBI taxonomy): Eukaryota > Viridiplantae > Streptophyta > Magnoliopsida > Caryophyllales > Amaranthaceae > Beta > Beta corolliflora. Next base: position 2,181,430 of record CANSZD010000010.1, on the reverse strand, counting down.
TCCAAGGGTATATGCTAAGATAGATGAACCATTGAGTATGGTGTATGATCGTCTTCGAAGCCAAGGTATAATCCAAGCCTCAGCATATGTGCACTGTTTACCCCTTCCTGGAACAGACATGAGCAAACTCTGTGCTTATTGTTGCCAATTTGGACATGAAATTGATCGATGCAATGATCTTTACTACAAAGTTCAAAACCTGGTTGATCGGGGCATCATTAGTCCAACCCACAAAGAAGTACCTACAAGGAAGGTGTTGTCACATCCACGACCACAATCCCAAGTCGATATCTTTCGCAAACTGGTTGAGCAAGGTCGGATACATCCACTTCCTAGACGCCCAGGGGCAAGTCCCGTAGGGTCAGATCTCCACAAGTACTGCCAATATCATCAGTTGCATGGTCACAACACAAACCAATGTCACGCTCTCAACTATCGCATCAAGCAGATCACCAACATAGCTCTGGTCTACCGCAAAGCTACTTGATCATCTCACAAAAAGAAAAAAAATCTTCGGTAAAGTTTTGTAGGGGGTTAGCTCATAAAAAAATATATATAAGAAAAAAATCTTTCAGCTCGTTAGTATTAGAGAACTACGTGCAGCTTGAATCCCCATTATCACGTACACTTGCACTGTGAGATCACTCCACCTATGTAACACCTGGGGTACGTAGGTAGCTCAATATGAGTGCAGCTGCTTTATTAAATAAAAAACTTTAGTTCCTTCTAAAAAAAATAATGAACTACGCTGAGTCTGATTCCCCATAAAATGCAACTGGAGCAATGGGGATATGTAGGCTGCCTTCGGGTTCGACTCAAATGTATTAATCATTGTATTTCAGGCAATGTGATCAGAAATTGAGATGTCAGTCATCACATGAGCAATTTTGGAATACTGAATTGACACATCAATGGGGATACAGGCCCTAATCTCTATATTTTCTGTCTTTGTTCAATATTAAAACAGGGAATGGAAGAATGAAAATAAAACATCAGTTTTCAACCCCAATGACTGTAAAATCAATCAAGAGAGTAAAAAAATGATAATAATAAAAAAAATATATAAACCAAAATTGTAAAGGTGGACCATTCTAGTCAAAATATTGCAAAATCGTTTTCAAAATTTTCTTTATTCTGCAATATGTAGATTTTTCTCTTTTCTTTTAATTCTTTTTTCTCTACCTTTAGGTCCAAAAAGAAGGAATTTGTCTCTTCTCTAAGGATGACCAATTACCATCAGAAAACAAACACCTCAGCCATATCCACAAATGCGGTCAAAGAGCCTGTAGGGTTTGCCATGCAACCTCTGTCCAAAGAATTTCAAATCATGATGAAGATGGGTTATACTCAAGGAACCAGATTAGGGCGTATTGGTAGGAGAATAAAGCAACTAATCCCCATAGTAGATAAGCGAAACCGACATGGATTAGGATATGATCCGGGCAGCACTTCTCACAACATCGAAAAACCTTCTTTTAACCCTCAACGACCAGTTCATCCTACAAGGAGATACTGAGATGTACTATGAGTTTCTGGATGCTTGGCTTAGTAGGAAGGAACAGAAGATTTTACCGGGATTGGAGATATTCTTCAATGAGGCTAGAATTCTGGACTTAATCAAAAGTTGGTTTGTCCAAAAACAAAAAATGAAAAAAAGAAAATGACTGGGTGGATAATCTGGAACATGGAGTCCTTAAGAAACTTTTCACTTCTGAGTCCTCTGAGGAAGGGGATTTTGACCCGGTGTCTTTGATGATACATTTTGGCGAAAGCATTGAACATATGTGGAGTATTGAGTGTCAGGCAAAAGACGGGCCTATAGAATTTAAAATGTTTTTAGGAAACCATCCTCCACATCCATCTCATGAAAATACCTTTTCACCCCTTTCAGATGGATATCATACTGATAGCTCATCTTCCAGCCAATCTACCTTGTATACCCAGTCTGATAGTGAGGAAATTGAATGTGAACCTTTATCTAAGTACGTTTGCATGCAATATGTTATTTCAGACAGTGAATTTAATAATGATGAATCACTTGATACAACTGAAACATATATAAAACCCATGGAAGAGTCCATTGTAATTAATGTTGGTACAGAAAATGATGTAAAAGAAGTCAAAATAGGTTCATCCCTCTCCCAAACTGAACAATATGTGTTTATTGCATTGTTAAAAGAGTATGTAGATGTGTTTGCATGGTTTTATGCTGATATGCCTGGTGTTAATAGAGAAATTGCAGAACATCGCATTCCGTTACATCCCGAAAGCAAGCCTAAGCGTAAAAAGCTCCGCCGAATGAAACCAGAGATTAGTCCGAAAGTGAAAGAAGAAATCCGAAAAACGACTTGATGCCAAATTCATCCAAGCCGTAAAGCATCCGAGTTGGCTCGCCAATATAGTTGTCGTACCTAAAAAGGATGGAAGAGTTTGGGTGTGCATTGATTTTCGTGATTTGAATGCTGCATCACCAAAAGATTGCTTTCCTCTGCCCCACATCGATGTCCTCGTGGATAGTACGGCAGGTTATGCAATCATGGATGGATTCTCAGGGTATAATCAAATACTCATGGCTCAAGAAGATATGACAAAGACATCTTTCATCACTCTGTGGCGCACTTTCGGTTACCAAGTTATGCCTTTTGGTCTCAAGAATGCCGGAGCCACATATCAAAGGGCTGCAACAACTATCCTTCATGACCTCATCCACGACATTGTGGAGGTCTATGTAGATGACATGATTGTGAAAAGTGAAGATCGTGAGGGGCATGTTCCTGCACTAAGGTCCTTCTTTAAAAGAATCAGGAAGTAGAATCTAAGGCTAAACCCTCAAAAGTGTGTGTTTGGCGTCACTTCAGGGAAGTTGTTGGGATTTATTGTCAGTCACGACGGCATCAAAGTGGACTCTGAAAAGGTAAAAGCTATTCAAGGGCTATCTCCTCCAAAAACAGAAAAAGAATTAAGAGGATTTCTCGGCAGAATTCAATATATCAGCAGGTTCATCTCACAACTCACTATGAGATGTGAACCTATATTTAAGCTGCTCAGAAAAGGGGCATCCCATGAGTGAAACGAGGAATGTCAGGAAGCTTTTGATTCCATGAAAGAGTATCTTTTAAATCCACCTGTTCTAATGCCGCCTAGACCAGGGGAACCTCTAATTTTGTACCTTACTATTACGGTTTCGGCTATGGGAGCTCTCTTAGCCCAATATCAAGAAGGAACAAAGAAGGAAGTTGACATATACTATCTCAGCAAGAAATTCCTGGAGTATGAGACAAGATATACCCCATTGGAAAAAGCATGTATTTCCTTGGTCTATGCCACGAAGAAGTTGAGGCATCACCTTCAAGCTCATACCACCTATCTGATTTCAAGACTTAATCCAATCAAGTATCTGTTTGAGAAACCCATTATTAGTGAAAGATTGGCGAGATGGCATGCTATGCTTTCTGAGTTTGATATTCAACGTGTCAGCCATAAATATGTTAAAGGAAGAGCTATATCTGAGGCCCTAGCAGAAGGACCAGTGTCAGGAGATGAGTATGATGATGCATTCCCTGATGAGTATTTATGCTTCATTGACAATCCACAATGGTGCATGTATTTTGATGGAGCTTCCAATAGAAGAGGTAATGGAGCAGGGTTTTTTTTGATAGATCCTGATGGAGTCCATATTCCATTTGCTGTCAAGTTGGATTTCCCAATAACAAACAATGCAGCTGAGTATGAAGCATGTATATATGGAGTAAAGGCTGCTTTGGTAGCAGGGGCAAGACATCTCACTGTATATGGAGATTCTAATCTCATCATATCTCAAACAATAGGAATTTGGAGGGTTAGAGATAAGAGACTTCAGCTCTACACATAATATCTTCAGGAGTTAATCCCTTATTTCGATGATATCAGCTTCAAACATCTTCCTCGGGAACAAAATAGCTTCACTGATGCTTTAGCCAATCTCGCTGTTAATTTAACATGGGAAAATGGTACAAAGATCCAGTCAGTTTTAATTGAAGAAAGGAAGGGACCTATAGTGACGGTAGCACAAATTGTCTCCACACTGGCTCAACAAGATGATGATGATGTCTGGTATAAGGATATCAAGAATTTTCTGGAAACAATGCAATATCCAGAGGGAAGTGGCAAGAAGGACCGCATAGCCATCAGAAGGCTAGCTACTCATTTTCTCATACTAAAAGGCAGACTATATCACAATGGGTTTGATGGTACTCTACAACTCTGCGTAAATGATAGCGAAAAGCAAGCCATCATGGAAGAAGTTCATGGAGGAGAATGTGGACCCCATATGAACGGAAGAATGCTGGCTCGTAAAATTTTGCGAGCAGGTTTCTATTGGAGTACTCTATAAGGTGATTGCATCAGCTTTGTCCGCACCTGCAAGTAATGTCATATATTTACTAACCTCAATCATATGCCACCTGTGTCACTACATAATATTACCTCTCCTTGGCCATTTTCGAGTTGGGGCATAGACATAATCGGACAAATTCATCCGAATGCTTCAAATGGGCATCAGTATATTCTTGTAGCAATTGATTACTTTTTGAAGTGGGTTGAAGCTGCATCGTTTTCAAAGCTAGGGGCAAAGCAAGTCTCGAAATTTGTGATTAACAACATTATCTATCGGTATGGCGTACCTTTTGAAATCATCTTTGATAATGGATCACAATTTAAGGGTCATCTGAAGACCACTCTCGCAAAATATGCAATCAAGCATCATCAGTCCTCACCTTATCGTCCCCAAACAAATAGAGGGGTGGAAGCAGCCAATAAGACAATCAAGACTATTGTTGCCAAGATGACTGAGAAGACTAGGGAATGGCATGACAAACTACCATATGCCCTTTGGGGATATAGGATATCAATCAGGACTCCAACATGAACAACCCTGTATTCTTTGGTTTATGGGATGGAACCAATCCTACCAGTTGAGGTGGAGATACAGTCTCTCAGGGTCATAGCAGAAAGTTCAAGCCTAACTGGTCTGGACCATTCCTAGTCAAGCATGTCACCACGGCTGGAGCAGTAAAGCTAATGGATTTTGATGGGAATGAATTCACCCATTTCACTAATCATGATCAATTGAAGAAATATAACGCTTAGGCATCAAAGTAATTGTAATTGTCATGGTCAAGTAACCAAGCAGTTTGTGGAATTTGTATCCTATCTGGTTATTCTTAATAAACATGCCATGTGTTTCTAGATATTCATATAATGCATGCAAAAAAAAGACAAAAAAAAGAGAAAAAAAAAACGAAAAAAATGAAAAAAAAGAAGAAAGAAAAGAGAAAAAGAAAAATGTTGAAACGTGCAAGGATGTTTTTGGTTGTTAAGGTTTTATGTGTTACGCTTTTATGTGTTATATGATTAGTTAATTATGATTTGCATGTCATATTTAATGTTAAAGTGTGCACATGTTTAGAATTGTGTTCACATTGAATTTCTCACAAGCATATCTTTTTATTCATCCCAATTGGGGTACTTCATTTCTTACATAAAAAGACATAAAGCCTTCATTTCCTACAAACTCAAAAAAAAAGAGAAAAAAAAACTAAAAAAAAAACAACATAGAAAATAAACATGATATTTCTCTCAAACCCTTCTCCTCTTCATGGTAGGCCCGTCTGAATCATTGTCTTGACCAATATCCGCCAGAAGCCATTGAAGGTAATCTTCATCAATCAGTGGAAGGTGAGGTTCCGGTAGCGCTGATATAATTTTAGCCCCTTCCATATAGTAGGCATTCTCTGAATACCACTCATATCAGCCTCATAAGTGGTACAAGGTGGAAGAACCTGGAGGGCAGGATTGTGATGTTGCCTCCAATCAATTTGCCTTAGACACCTCCATGGAAGGTAGAAAGTGGCCTGGCAAAGCCCCGGTAATTGTACACCTCTGCGACCAGAATTCACTAGGGGAAAAAAAGAAGGGCTGCGCAAGAAGGGCTGCGTTTTATTAAATACGCAGCCCTTCACAAAAAGAGCTGCGGTTAAGAAGGGCTGCGGTTAGACTTAAAACCGCAGCCCTTCATGCAGTATAAAGGGATGCGGTTTTAAGGCTAACCGCAGCCCTTTATATGAAGGGCTGCGGTTAGCCTAGAAACCGCAGCCCTTCATACACGAAGGGCTGCGTTTTCTAGGATAAGCGCAGCCCTTCCTATCCCGCCCACTTCAACCTGTGTGTTTTGCGCGCAACACACAGTAGCACTCACTCGCAAATTTCCCTCGCACACTCAGCTCACCCCTCTCCCTCACACTCACTCGCACACTCACTCCTCTCCCTCACACTAACTCGCACTGCACTAACGGCCATCACCGGAGCACCGACACATCGCCGGAGCGCCGTCCCATCGCCGGTGCACACTTCTTCTTCTCTTCTCTCAGCGTTGCCTGAGCTCCTTCTTCTTCTCTTCTCTCAGCGCGCCTTGACGCCACCACCACCACCACTACTGCATTGTCGGTAATTCCCCTCTCACTCTCTCTCCTCTTTGTTTTATTTAATTTCTCTTCTATTTTGTGTTGTAAAATGTGATTGTAGGGGGTGGGGGAGGGCTTGTGGAGGGTGGGTAGGGGGTGGGGGGTCTTGGGCGGGGGATGGGGATGGCTAGGGAGGCCGGGCATGGGGTGGGGGAGGGCGGGGGATCTTTGGAAAGGGGGGGGGGAGGGCGGGGGATGCTTGGAAAGGGGGTGGGGGAGGGCTGGGGAGGCTGGGCATGGGGTGGGGGAGGGCGGGGGATGCTTGGAAAGGGGGTGGGGGGGTGGGGAGGCTGGGCATGGGGTGGGGGAGGGCGGGGGGATCTTTGGAAAGGGGGTGGGGGATGGTCGGGGGAGGCTGGGCATGGGGTGGGGGAGGGCGGGGGATGGAAAGGGGGGTGGGGGATGGCCGGGGAGGGTGGGCATGGGGGTGGGGGAGGGCCGGGGAGGTGGGCATGGGGTGGGGGGAGGGCGGGGGATCTTTGGACGGGGGTGGGGGAGGGTGGATAGGGGTGGGTGAGGCATTGTTGTGAAGGCATTGTTGTAAGTTGTAACAAATGTTTGGTATCACTACTATCTTTCATTTTCTTTTTTGTTTTATAATGTAACTATGTAGATTTTTAGGCTTCGGAAACGAAAATTAAAGGTCATTTTACGCCTACATGGCAAATGAGGGAGTGCGGTGGGGGCGAGTGGCGGTGGTGGTGGGACCGTGTTACAAATGTGGAGAGTGAGGTCACATGGCAATGGAATGCTCTCCACATTTGTAACACTTCTCACTAGCTCCGCCGCTACCAGCTGATGGGCATTCCATTGCCATGTGACCTGATTCTCGGGTCATTTTAGGCCTAATTTAGCCTTTTCGCTTCCGAATCGTACTTATCGAGTCATTTAACGCCAAATTCTTTGTGAACATGAATATATGAGGTATAATGTAACTATTGTGTAGAGTATTAGGCTTGCATTTGTTCTTGGTTGAATTTCGGAAACGAAAATTAAAGGTCATTTTACGCCTACATGGCAATGAGGGATTGCAGTAGGGGGCCGTAGTGGCGGTGGTGGTGGGGCTGTTGTAAATGTGGAGAGTCAGGTCACATGGCTATCGAAAGCCCATTTGGTGCTCTCCACATTTATAACAGTTTCAACTCCGCCGCTACCAGCTGATGGGCATTCCATTGCCATGTGACCTGATTCAATTCTCGGGTCATTTTAGGCCTATTTTAGCCTTTTCGCTTCCAAATCGTACTTACGAGTCATTTAACCCCAAATTTTTTTGAACATGATTATATGAGGTATAATGTAACTATTGTGTAGATTTTTAGGTTTGCAATTGTTGTAGGTTGAATTTTGGGAACGAAAAGGGCATTTTAGGCATATTTTAGCCTTTTCGCTTCCAAATCGTACTTATCTAGTCATTTAACCCCAAATTATTTTTGAACATGATTATATGAGATATAATGTAACTATTGTGTAGATTTTTAGGCTTGCATTTGTTCTTGGTTGCATTTCGGGAACGAAAAGGTCATTTTAGGCCAAATTTTGCCTTTTCGGGTCCAATTCGTACTTATCGAGTCATTTAACCCCAAATTCTTTTTGAACATGATTATATGAGGTATAATGTAACTATTGTGTTGATTTTTAGGTTTGCAATTGTTGTAGGTTGAATTTTGGGAACGAAAAGGGCATTTTAGGCCTATTTTAGCCTTTTCGCTTCCGAATCGTACTTATCGAGTCATTTAACCCCAAATTATTTTGAACATGATTATATGAGGTATAATGTAACTATTGTGTAGATTTTTAGGTTTGCAATTGTTGTAGGTTGAATTTTAGGAACGAAAAGGGCATTTTAGGCCTATTTTAGCCTTTTCGCTTCCAAATCGTACTTATCGAGTCATTTAGCCCCAAATTCTTTTTGAACATGATTATATGAGATATAATGTAACTATTGTGTAGATTTTTAGGCTTGCATTTGTTCTTGGTTGCATTTCGGGAACGAAAAGGTCATTTTAGGCCAAATTTTGCCTTTTCGCGTCCAATTCGTACTTATCGAGTCATTTAACCCCAAATTCTTTTTGAACATGATTATATGAGGTATAATGTAACTATTGTGTAGAATTTTAGGTTTGCAATTGTTGTAGGTTAAATTTTGGGAACGAAAAGGGCATTTTAGGCCTATTTTAGCCTTTTCGCTTCCAAATCCTCCCCTCCCCCCACCGCACACCCCCCTCCCCCTCCCCCCCCCCACCGCACACCCCCTCCCCTCCCCCCTGCTGCCCCTCCCCCTCCCCCACTGCCCCCCTTCCCCTCCCCCCCCCACTTGCACGCCCCTCCCCCTCCCCCTGCTCGCCCTCCCCCCCCCACGCCCCTCCCCCTATCGCACAACCCTCCCCCTCCCCTCCCCTCCCCACCCCCCACCGCACACGCCCCCCCCTCCCCCTGCCGCCCCTCCCATCCCCCCCCGCTGACCCTCCCCCTATTGCACGCCCTCCCCTCCCCCACCTGCACACCCCCCTCTCCTCCCCCCCCTTGCCCCTCCCTCCCCCCACCGTGTCTGCCCCCCTCCCCCCCCTGCCATGACCCCTCCCCCACTGCACATCCCCTCCCCTCCCCCCCCCACTTGCACAATCCCCTCCCCTCCCCCTGCTGCCCCTCCCCTCTCCCCGCACAACCCTTCCCCACCGCACACCTACCCTCCCCCCCCCACCGCACACCCTTCCCTCTCTCCCCACCGCACGCCCCCCTCTCCTCCCCCTGCTGCCCTCCCCCCCCCCCCGCACAGCCCCTTCCCTCCCCCTCCACCTGCACACCCCTCCCCTCCCCCACCTGCACAACCCCTCTTCTCCCCCCCTTGCCCTCCCCTCCCCCCACCGCACCCCCCTCCCCCCCCCCACTGCACAGCTCCCTCCCCTCCCCCTCCCCTGCACGGCCCCTCCCCTCCCCTCCCCCCTCCCGTGCACATCCCCTCCCCCTTCCCCGCACATCCCCCCTTCCCCCCACACATCCCTCCCCTCCCCCTCCCCCCCTCCCCCCTCCCCCCCTCCCGTGCACATCCCTCCCCCCTTCCCCGCACATCCCCCCTTCCCCTGCACATCCCCTCCCCTCCCCTCCCTCCCCGCACTGCCCCCCCTCCTCCCCCCTCCCCTCCCCGCACTGCTTTGCCCTCTTGCACACATAACCCCCTCCCCACACCCCACCCCCCTTAGTGGCAATGTTAATTTTAATTTTTTTGTTATATTAATGCATTATTTGTACAATTTCAGGGAGATGGCGGATGTGCATACGGATAACACCACAAGTGGTGCTGAACACACTACCGAGGATGAGTCTTTCGATGCGAGAAAGGAACGGGGTAAATTGTCTCGATTTCGCCGTGAAGAGATAAATGCACAAATGCCTAGGAAGTCATTGGCGACGAAAAAGAGAAAAGGAATGGGACCTACAAAGTCACTAGGGAAACACACAAATATGACTTTGGAGTACGATAACATGGGTCAACCTTGTGGAAAGTGGCGTCAAAAGTATGGCATGCAAGTTGGCATTTGCATGCATAAACTCTCCATTTTGCACTCATGGAAAGAGGTGCCCGAGGGATTGAAGCGGTGTCTATGGGAAGATACCATGGTAAGCTTCAAGTACAATAACGTTTAGTTTCTTAATTATTTAGTTAAATATATGTGTAATATTACTTATAGCATATAAATTACAACATTTGCGAAAACTAATTTGTGAACTGCGTTTTTTGTAGAATCAATTCAATATCGAAGATGATGAAGCCAAGAAGAATGTATTTCTATCCGCGGTTGCCCAGAGATTCAGAGATTTCAAGGCTAAGTTAGTGTCTGGGTGGATCACTAAGCGGAGGACTCATCGACATTCATTTCAAAGGTTGATATTAAAGAATTCTTATGTGGGGTAGAGTTGAATGTTTCCATGATACAAACATTCATGAGGTAATACATAAGTATATAAATTAAATATACATATACATATATATGCCTTAAGTAGTTTTCAAATCCATAATAAGTAATTGTTGGTTTACTTTTAATATAATCAATATAATTTCTCAGGTTATTATACAATGAATTGCTTGCAACATCTAGTGCAATGTTTGGTTGGTTATGTCCAAACATAATACGAGATGACAATTGCTTACAAAACAAAGCCGAAGTGAAAGAGTATCTCGACATGAGTTTCAAAGCATCATCTCGTTTTGGATATCATCAGATCATTCTTGTTCCTTATATTGAAAAGTATGCTTGTTAAACTCGCTTTACTTTTATTATTCGATACTTAAATTGACCTATTAATTGTTCTATGATTAATAATAACTATATTTTCTTGTTGTAGGGCTCATTGGACACTGCTTGCGATATGTTTGTCACGTAACGAAGTCTACCACTTTGATTCTTTGCGTCGACAACCACCACGGACCTTACTAATCAAATCATTGTTAAATAGGTAGCCTAATCGAAACTCAATATATGCGCACTTATTAATATTACACATTATTCATCATCTTTAAATATATAAACAGTTAGTACATCTAATCTTATAATAATGTTGTTGATGTAGTGTGATGAAGCATATTAGTGCAACAGGACTTCGAGCACCAAAAGCTCCCTGTTTGGATATCAGTCGAGGTAACATGACTAATTTATTTGTCCTTATATAGAAACACTTTTAGCCACATACTACACATCTAATTAACATGAATGTCATTGGATGCATCCTTTGGTGAATATTTAGTGTCCGCAACAAGAAGATGAACTTGCATGTGGCTATTACGTGCTGAGGTACATGTTCGATATCGTCAACCAGTGCACTAATGCCGATGATCTTCAAAAGGTATGTAACTTATTAGTATATGTTAGTTTAGATTAGATCGATTGGTAATAGGTATTAATTGGTTTAGAAACCAAAGTAGCACATGCATATATTTGGGAACAGAAAATGTCATTTCTAGGCCTATTTTTGCCTTTTACGCTTCCAAATCGTATTTATCGAGTCATTTAACCCCAAATTCATTTTTAACATGATAATATGAGGCATAATGTAACAATTGTGTAGATTTTTAGGTTTGCAATTGTTGTAGGTTGAATTTTGGGAACGAAAAGGGCATTTTAGGCCTATTTTTGCCTTTTCGCGTCTAATTCGTACTTATCGCTTCATTTAACTCCATTTTCTTTTTCAATATGATAATATAAGGTATAATATAACTAGTGTGTAGAGTTTTAGGCTTGCATTTGTTTTTGATTGAATTTCGGGAAGGTATATGTCATTTTTAGAACTACTAACTACGGTACGTAAATGATTGAATTCTTATATTATGTGTTTATTCCTTGGTTGTTTTGCAAGGTTTATATGAATAACACACCACGTTTGAGGGCCTTCACCACAGACGAATTACATGAAGTTCGGGATAAGTTGGCGTCCCACATTTGCGATGATTGCTTATGATACATCTACTAGTTTGTATTAATTCTATGTACATTTTTCACATTATTAAATATATACATATTTAAAGTTAATTATTATATTACGTTCAAAAACTTGTCATATATTATTATTGCAATTTGATCGGTTTTTTTGTGTCGAATGGAGGTTTTGGGTGGGGGGGTGGGGTGGGGGCCTGCCATGGTGGGTCAGCTGGCCGGGCTATGGGGTCGGTTGGTTGGGTCTTGGGGTGGCTAAAGCAATGGGTGGAGGAGGTGGCGAGAGGGTGGGGTGGGGGTGCGGGGAGTGAAGGGGGTGGGTCAAAGTGAGGGGGTGGGCGCGGGCAAAGGGAGTGCAGGGGGGGGGTGGGGGGCGCGGGGGGGGCGGGGGTGGGGGGTGTCTTGGGGTGGGCAGGGTGGGCGGGGGTGGGGGGGGGGTGTGGGGTGGGCGGGGGTGGGGTGTCTTTGGGGCGGGGGGGTGGGCAGGGGGGTGGGGGGTTTGGGTGGGCGGGCAAGGGTGGGGTGCGCCTGGGCCGGCAGGGGGGGTGGGCGGGGGTGGAGGGTGCAATTTATTTTTTTAAAAAAAAAATTTGAATGTGAAGGGTCAGGTTTAAGCCGAAAACGCAGACCCTTCAAGCTTATAAGGGTCTGCGTTTTTGGCCTAAACCGCGCCCCTTCGTTGTGAAGGGTCATGGCTAAAAACCGCAGCCCTTCTTATCTATTGAAGGGCTGCTATGGAAAGGGCTGCTGGCCAAAAACGCAGCCCTTAGGGCTGTTTTGACCGCAACCCTTCCTTGTTTTTCCACTAGTGATTGCAATATACAATTGCACTAATGCCAAGGTGGTTTGTGACCCACTTTGTGTCTTAATGTAGAAAAAAATCTTCCCACCCACCATTTTTGCTAAGTTGATAGAAGAAAGGAAGAAGACCTCTCTCCCGGACATGATTAGTTTTGTAAGTAAGACTCTTGTGGGGTTTAATGAGAGAAAATTTTTCCAATAACCATAAATGAAGGGCTAATGGACATCCCTTCACAAAACTTTGGGGTTTTCTTTTGAGTTCATCTAAGCCAAGAAACATTTTCCCTAAAATAAATGGTCCAAGACGACCCCCACTAACAATTTGAGGAATTAGTGAAAGACACCGAACATGGCATGTGTTTAAAGACCATTTAGTGAGGGTACTTCCCAAAATCATAAGAATGCAATCATTTTCTCTAGCAATCCTATAGTTGGCATCATTAGAGAATTGCAAAGTGCCAAATTGAAAAGTCAACAATAAGTTGAGAAGAAATACCTCACCATATTGTAGGTAGTTGCCATGAAGATTTTCGGAAAGATATAAAATCGTTAATAAATCTCCCGAGATCCTTGTAGAAGATCTAGGTGTAATAACTGGACCATTGGATGATAAGCCTAGCAAACCCTCGACCTCTTCAACAAGAGGCACAATCTCCCGGTCTCCAAAGCGGAAGACATGACGAGTTTCATCCCAAAATTGGGAAGCAGCATGAATCATGTCATAACAGATGGAAAGAGAAAGCAAAGGCATAAGAGCCTTAGTGAAGTGGAAAGAAGAAAAAGATTGCCTTGGTTGCTCCAAATTCTTTGTGACCCCCGAGAGTTGTTTTTTCTCCCGACTCCGCATTTCATTAGCTTCTTCATAAGTAGGAACCATTTTGTGAAAGAAGAAAAAATTAGAGAAAAGATTGGAGTTGTGGAAGTGGTGCATTTGGAAATGAAGAACCATGCCCCTTTTTATAGATGGAAAAGATGACCATCCATGATTCATGTCATGGATAATAAGTTTGAGTATTGTCCATAGGATAATAAGGAGCATCCTTCACCATGGCTAATGACCAAGCATTGGTGGTATGACAATTTTTGCTAAAGCCGGACATAAAAAAAAACTATGTCAATGATGAATCAAGAACGTTGATACAATCCCTTTTCTTAATGATCATCCAAAATAATGACCTTGATCAATCTATTTAATATAGTGATCATCATTTTCCGATAAAGCAAATAAGCATTATGCATGAAAAATTTTCTGAAAGATTTCGAAAAAAAAACACAGATAAATTTTTTTGTCATATGATGATTGGTCCACCATAGTTTGTCTAGAGTATAATAACCTTAAGTCAACCCTTTTAGGTGACATGACCTGACAGTGTCCTAATTTAAGGTGACATGATAATACATGGAGTCATATAAAGTAAGTAAAGGTAATTTGACAATTTGCTTGTCATCAAGGCCCTAAAAAACTGTGAAAAAAAACTGGAGTCAACCTGTTAATTGTCGGAATTTCTCACATTAACAAAAGATAAATTCATAAGACTAAAAAAGACGACGATAAAGCCGCATTTTCAATTTTAGAAAATTAATTGGGATTTTCTATCTAAGACGACAATAAAGTCGCATTTTCAATTTTAGAAAATTAATTGGGATTTTCTATCTAAGACGACAATAAAGCCGCATTTAAAATGTTAGAAAATTAATTGGGATTTTCTATCTAAGGCGACGATAAAGTCGCATTTTCGATTTTAGAAAATTAATTGGGATTTTCTACATAAAGCAACGCAAATTATAGCACTGAAGATAACTATTTTCTATGGAGAATATGTTATCTCAAAAGAAATTTTCTGTCAAAATTTTGTGTCTTTTCAAACATTGGTCATCATTTGCTCCAAAATTCGACCAATGTGGGACATTATGTGGACACCAAATTTTGAACCCCTTTTTCAGATAAATAAAGATTTTGAAAAGAAATAAACATAACGAAAACAGTCATGCATCGTGGAGCGCACGCCGCGTCAAATGCATGTTTCGTCCCAGAGCGCGAGTTGCATTTCGTCGTACGGTTTTCCTTTTTTGCGCATTAGTCATGCGGTTTCGGCTTAGAAATATAATTTCCGTGAGTCGTAGTCAATAACTACAACCACCATTTTAATAAAATGATTCGTAGTATAATCATGCTCGTCTTTATTAATTTGACGAGTTTTCGTTAATTTTCTTAAGTTAGTCTGTCGGAAAAACAAAAAAACGAGTCGTGATTAGGCGTCGGGATTTTAGTTGTATCCCAAAACCTGCATTAAATCAGTTTTCTTGTTGGTCAAGTCATTGTTCATTGAATAAAGAATAAGAATATATTCTTTATCCACTAATCACATCCTTTATTCATTAGTTAAGGAATAAGAATCATGAAAAGGAGTGAGAATAAGAATCAAATCACATGTGTAAGAAGGCAATAATCCGGATTTTTGCCTGAAGAATCGAGTGTGCGCCAAGCACACGACCATGCGCGAGACGCATGATCGTGCGCCTAGCGCACAACATGGCATGCGCTAGATGCAGAGCCTTGCGCCTAGCGCAAGGCGCTGTGCCTAGCGCAGGCTCCTGCGTTTGGCGCAGCGTTCCGATCATCCTTGTTTTGCACGTTTTTCGATATATTTTTTTACGTATTAGGGTGTATTTAGGGAAGAATATTTTCTGAAAATCTGATTTGCTTCATTGATGAGAAAATCCAAAAAGGATAAGAATATTTGTGTTTCCAAAGAGATTTGATGATGTCATTAGGGTGAGGTCATTAGAGTGATGTCATTAGGGTGATTAAGGATAAGAAAAATCAGATTTTTTGGGTTAAAAATCTGATTTTCTACTTCTTTGAAACCATAGTTCATTTCCCTCATTTCTCTATAAATACCCTCCTTTTTTTACTTCAAAACCAAGTTGAAAAAAACTCAAATTAATTTCACTACTTCTCTCCATACTCCTCTCATCTTCTCTACTACTTCCTTCCTCTAAGAAATCTCATTCAAGAAAAAGAAAGTAAAAGTTAGGAAAAGAATTAGTAAGTAAAGAAGTTCATCAAATGGAAAAAACACAAAAAAGAGTTTAAGTTAGTAATAAAGTGGATTTAGAAACTCACTTAGAAATTAAGAAAATCACAAAAAAAAGGTAGAAAATTTTGCAAAAAAGGAAGTGCATCATTGAGATAGCAAGGTAAAGTTGAAACTCTTGTTATTTTTTATTATCCTCTTAATCATCTACTAACTTTCTCCTTGTTTCTTCTTATCATTTTTTTAATTTTTGGAGTGATAGGTTCCCAACCTTAAATCACCCCACCAAGAATAGTCAACTCTAAGGGAGAGACTCTTAGGAAACAATGAGGTGATGTTATTTTCCTTGATCAAGTTGCTATTCATCACCAAAAAAATATTTTCATAAAAAAAAATTCAAGACAAATTGTGCATAAACATCTCCATAAAAAGAAAATGTGATGTTGTAATTATAATCAGTTTTAATTTCGTACTTCATTTCATTTTTTCGTCTGTATTATCAGAATAGTTTGTAGGATTTAATTTTTTCCTATTAAGTACAAGATATGTCCAGAAACTGAGATTTGGAATTTCTAAAAAACGAATTTTGTACAAATAATAAAAAATCATACAACTTTGTTGTGCAAAACTGATTGTTTCCAGTACCACCTAAACTTGTTCTATCAATAAAGTTTAAAATAAAATCATTTAGATAAAAATAAAAACATCAAGTTTGAATAACACATCAGTAGCATTTCAAAAATATAAAAATTATGTTCATATTAATTTTATACAATTTTATCTCATTTTTACAAAACCGTTCATGTAAAACACTAAATTCCAGAAAACTAATTTTATCTTCAGTTAAGAAAACAAACAAAAAATGGTCTTAAAAATATCCATTCAAGTGAAAATTTTCAGTCTAGTCTTTTAAAGTGTCTACAACGTTCATCCCTAAATTCACTTAAAATAAGTTCAATAAGTTAGGTTTCAAAGAATAAATTGTATAAAGGTCCTGTTTTGACCAGTTTGAATATAAAATTCACCATAATTTAAGATGTCACTAAAAGCTTGTGAAATTTTGACACAACATAAAGAACTCACTGACCTATCCATAGATGTATCACATGCTCAATTTAACGCTTTCTACAGAAATTTTTCAATTTTATAAGTCAGTACAAGAGCAAAAGTGCAATTTGGAAAATGAAATAAAGTGATTAACTCAACTTTTAAAAAAATTGCTTTCTTGATATGAAAATGTTAATTAAAAATAATGAAATTTTCATTATGTAAATAAAAATCAATAAAAATTGTCATAAAAAATCAAAATCAAAGAGGTTAATTAATCTCTAATTTTCACAAGTTTACAAATAAACATGAATTCCAAAGCCCATTCAAGGAGATGAAGATCAAGGAGCCTCATTGTGAAGATCAAGATTGAATATTTTGTATAGATCATAGAGTTTGTACATTTTGTTGTAATAATAATTCTTTGTAAATAGTTATTACATCACTCATTAATGAAAAAAACATGGAGATGTTTATGCATAATTCTCATAAATAAATCCACAACTCTTTAAAATAAAATGAGCAACCAATGTTACAAATTTTGCATGTTGGGCCAATATATCATAGTATATGAATTAAATGACCCAATCTCAATTAAGAAGAAAAATTACAAATCTAACTAAGTTAAATTGTATGATGATCCATCTTACATTTTAAAAATGTGTTCTCCATATTTAAATGGATTAATCATATAATTTGACATAATTAGATTGGTAATTATGATCTCCGAATTGATTTTAGGCCGTTTCACGTGTCTCACTTTAAATGGCCAAATTCCAATTAGCCAAACACAATCTCCAAATTCGGTCTCAAATTGTTCATTTCTTTCTAAATGACTTAATAATCTTCAATTAAGATTATTTTTCAAAAGCCTTCAATTAGGAAGCAAACCTCTTCTTCTAAGACCTCTTAAAAATCATAGGCGTGATCATTAATTAAGGTGGTTATTTCAATTCTCGATTAATCGCTAATTAGAACGGTTAACTAAAACTTTTCATTTAATCGCTAATTAGAGTGATTATCTTAAACCTTTATTTTAATCGCTAATTAAGGTGATTAATTTAACCTTTCATATTTAATCACTAATTAGAGTGATTATCTTAAACCTTAATAATCGTTAATTAGGGGGATTATTTTTCTCGTTTAATCACTAATTAGAGTGATTAGCTTAAACCTTGAATAATCACTAATTAGGGTGATTACTTCTTTCCTTCCTTATTAATCACTAGTTAAGGTGGTTATCTTAATCCTTCATATTTAATCACTAATTAAGGTGATTATCTTAATCTCATTTCAATCACTAATTGGAGTGATTACCTTATTCCTAATAGATTTGTTTAATTTTAAAGGTGAGTTATTCATAATCTATTATTTCCTTTTCTTCCCCAATGGAATTGGCCATTTACGGTGAGGCATAAGACCGAACTACGATGGTTTTGATCCATGACTGGATTCCAATCCCACAATGATTGGTACGTAGTGCAACTTCAGTGCTCAAACCTACCATGTACAAATGATATATTGGTCCTAAATAAAAATGGTTGATGTGTATATGTGCAAACTATGTGATTTTCTTTCTTTTTAATAGCCATGATTACTTTAAAATGGAAAATAATGCATTTAGTAAGAGCCCGTTCTGTAGAACGGGAGACGAGACGAGTTCCAGACGTTCGCACCTCTTAACCTAAACCCCGTACCCTATCTCATGATATGAAAGACCAATTTTCAAAAAAAACATTATCCATATGAAGTCATCATCGTTTTAAATGATTTTTCTTGAAATTGATTTTAAAACGATTTACTAAATAAATCTGTCCCTATTCAGATATTAATAGGGTGGCGACTTCCAAGTTTTCTAAAACTCATAGTCCAATGAGAGACTTTCATGGGATTCAGACCGTTAATTAAGACAGTAAAAAATCGGATACCACACTACTCACAGATTTTAAAGGAGTTATATTTGAGTGATTTATAGAATGGTTCAGAAAGAAAGAAAGATTGGAGTTCAGGTTGTTAGAAAGTTAATATTATATATATATATATATATATATATATATATATATATATATATATATATATATATATATATATATATATATATATATATATATATATATATATATATATATATATATATATATATATATATATATATATATATATATATATATATATATATATATATATATATATAATCTGTACAGCTTTTAAATGAATTTGCAAGATATTCCTATATTTATTGCCTGCACATTGGATAGTTTTGTTTTATTATAGTATGAAATCTTGCTCAACCTTTGGTTGATACTACAGTGTCTAATGTGCAGGTACCTGAAGATAGTTAGTTTTTGGTTGGGTTAAAGAGTGTGTTGGATCTCCTTTAGCTTAATAGACAGTATTAAGACTTCCGCTGTTATTTGTTTGACTTTAGAACTTATATTTGGTTTGTAATAATTATTTACTTTCTAGCTAGTTGGTCTGTACTAATTATTTAAAACTTATTGTTTAATATTTTTAGTTAGAACCATTAGCCTTGCGGTTATTATTATTAATTACCGCGGCGTAGCACCTTTGGATTTCCGAGTTTATTTATTATAAGATGTTTAGAAGTATCGGAATTTCAGAGTTGTTACATGTGGGTTATGGGACCCACTAATATAATAGTAGCCTAAAAATGGTCTCTTAAATATACAAATGCTCAAATAAAATAATAATGATTACCCAAAATACAGAATATCCCAAATATCTCATCAACATAATCCTTTATGAACAACGTTCTTGCAGCTGCTCTGCTCATACCTAAAACAGAAAAACAAAACGTCATGAGCTGAGGCTTAGCAACATACTACCCTAACATCGTAAGTTCGTTTCAATTCATTTTAGTTGCAAACAGGAAGGATAGAATAAGGTAAAAACATTTCATAAACATTTTATGTAAACATGAATTCATTATTATCCTTTTATCATGTCCATCATCATAATTATCTTATTGGTAACTTGGCGAGTATAACATATAAGGGGATGTCTCCCATAAAACATCATCATCATCGTCATCATAAACATAGGGCATAGCCACCAGGGACATTGTCCCTAACCAGAAGGTGGCATAAAGCCATGCATAATGCGGTGCCACCAGGGACAATTGCCCCTAACCACAAGGTGGTGTTTCCTGACATAGAACAGAACAGTACGTGCACGACCAACATAATATAGTACTGCCAAGAACTATCTTTCACTTTTGTTTATCATGTTTCGTATCTTTTATTAATATATTATACTTCAGGATCATCATGGAAATCATATACCTTAATTTTTAGCAAATCATCATAATTTACGTAACGTCGGCATTTCATGAATAATGTCACTAAACATCATATTCATAAAATCATTTCATATCCCGCAATCCGTAAAAGCATACATTTAACAAAAATATTATTTAGAGATCAAAATAAAACATTTATTTAGAAAGGGAATGCGGGTGTTAGCAGTAGACGTTCTCTCAAATCCTGCGTAGTAACTTTGGTAGCCGGGGGAGGATGTAATATCCTTTATCCTTATTCAAAAAGAAAGTGCTCTTTGCTGCCATTGCTACTAAAACTTATCAGGTGTGGAGAACAAGAAACTCAGCTGTGTGGGACATGACTGTTCCACAACCTGAGAATACCATACAAACATTAAATTTTGTGTAAAAAATAGGATATGTAAAATCTTAGGAAAGAAAGTCAATAGTACTGATAGAATGTGGTTTGAAAGCTTGTAATAGCTTGGCTCTTTGAGCCTGTTGTTTCCGTCTGTCCAAGTCTGGTGAGCCATTCCTAGAAGGTACCACTAGGCCTGGACCTTGGCATAGGTTGTATATTTGTTCTCGTTGCAATATATTCTCTTCTTACTTGGCAAAAAAAAAATTATCCTTTAACCTTTTAATATATTCAAGAATGGTGATGTTAATATATGTTTAGTTTATTAACCTTTAGGCCTTATTATTAACTAGATCTTTTTGTCATTTAAAAAGTAAGTTTGATAGTTATATTAAGTCCAACTCAGGTAAACTTTTGCCATAGAGTCATAGTCATAATATCATAATCTCCTTGATACGAAGAATGATGTCAGATTTGGTCCGTAATCGATACTTTAATAATTATCAACATTTAAATTATTCTTTACTTATTAAAGGGAATTAAACTCATGTTTAATAACATCTAGTCATTAATTTCTTACTATTATCACGATAACAATTTAATTAGATATTAGAAGTATGAGTATTAGTGAAGCGTGGTTATTAATATTAAGTGAATACATGTAAGTTAGAGCTTATATATAGTCAAATAATTAATTAAGGTTGTCATACACTTTAATTAGTTAGTCCATAAATCAGATTAAGTTTCTAATAGCAACAGATGTTTTTATAATAGCTTTCTTGAAAAAAAAGCTACCATAAGAAATTAATGTGAGCCATGAATTTGTCCATGTCAGCTGATTACATTTATGACTAATTACTATGGATATACTCCTATACTCTATATTAATATATTCCTAATATGCGCATATGTATTTAAAGCAATTTTTACTTTTCAAAAATATTAAATTTTAGAATTTTTTTACCTCAAAATTTTTTACAGGTTTTTAATGAACAGTTTTTTTTTGTTGAAATTTCATAGCGAGGGAGAGAGAGGAAGAAGGGTTGGGGGAAGCGCATGAGCAAAGGGGGAAGGGGGAAGGGGGAGGCGGCGAGGATGGGCAGCGACGAAGTGAGAGGAGAGGTGGGGAGGGGCGACGGGGAAAGGGGGAGAAGGGAGAAGGGGTGGCGGGGGTGGGATGAGATGAAGGCCGGGGTAGGGATGGTCGCCTGCGTGCGGGGGGTGGGATCGGGTTGTGGGGTCAGGGTGGGGTTGCGGGGGTGGGGGGGTGGGGGTGGGGGTGGGGGTGAAGTAGAGGTGGGGTGGTGGCTAGGTGGTCGTGACTATGGAGGAAAAGGTGTAGAGGAGGGAGAAAAGAGAAAAAAAAATATTGTATTAATACGGACGATATACGATCAATACAAAAAATACATATATAAATACAGAAAATAAATATTACAGTTTACTTCAAAGATATTATCAAAACATGGAAAAAAATTTGTAATTTTGGAAATTTTTTATTTTAACTCTTAATTATTTTTTTCGTGAAATATTTTTTTTGGCATAGGTTGAAAATACTGTTAAAGAAGATGGCCATAAAAGAGTTGAAATAAATTTTTAATTATTCTTTTTTTGCATAAAATGGTAATAATGTTGAAGTAAATCGTCATATTTTTTTCATCGATTATAAACTAATTTATTATATTATAAAGTTTTATTTCAAAATTATAATTGATATTTTCGTATATCATATCAAATTTAATAAAAAAAAATTAATTTAAGAATTTATAGAGTATAATTTAGAAAATTATATATAATTAATTTTGAAAAGTCAAAATTGCTCGAAATACAAGTACACGATATGAATATACCGAATTTGACTTTATCTATAGTATCTGACCATAAATAACATATTGTTAATGTGTACAAATGTGTGGCTCACATTAAAGTATTATGCTAGCCTTTTTCTTAGGAATTTTCCCATAGAGAGTGTATTAATAACCTCTATCCTCTAGCAATTCTTTTTATTTCATAGGTAAAAGCCTCATCATTAACGTAACATTAACAAGTAATAGATCAAAGATAACTTAATCAAAGGTGAGGTTACAAAATCAGTCCATATATTTTATTAGGCCCAAAGGTTAATCATTTATTTAAGCCCATCATCATTAGGAAAACATACCTACTGCTTCAATAATGAAGCACGACATAAGAAGAGGGGTGCTCGGTGGGTCGAGGCGAAGACAGTTGAGAGGCGGGAAGGGGTGAGCTGAGGCGTGATGGCGACAGCTGGCAGGCGGAGACGCCGACGATGTGATGCAGTGGTGAGCGAGCAGCAACGAGAGAAGAGAGAGGAACAGGGGAGTACGAGTGTGAGTAGGGCTGTTTTTTTGATTCTTGTGAACCTGTTCTTATAACAAAATGAGACCCCTATTATAAGTAGAAGCGTGATTTGGGAAACTTTAGGAAAGAGGTATCTAAAATATCAGATTTTTTTTTTCAGTTGGGCTTAACCTCGATATTGGTCCCCTAGAAAATGTGGCCGTGTGCTGTATTTATGCACATGCCAAAATCCTACCCTGAGTGTGAGAGAGTGGGGGTGGTGCCGGGGTGCGATAGAGTGAGAGGGTGCGCACGAGAGAAGGGAGTGCGTAAGTCAATAGGTGGTTGTGCTGCCGTGGTTACGGCGACGCGGTGGTGATATTACCACAAGTCTAAACAGTTGAAAAAAACAGAGAGGAAGTAGGACTATAGGAGAGAGAAATTATGAATTTTGGAGCAATTGAAAAATAATTAGTTTTAGTTTTGTTTGAGTTCTTGATCGGTAAATCTTGGGTATTTATAGAGGTGAAAATTGGTTCAGCATTTTTGCAAAGAAATCTTCTTAGTCAAGATACTCATTAATGGAGGAGATATGGTGGTTCATTTCAAATTTTTGTTGGCTCGTGGAGTTGTATCTTGCTGACTTTGTGCTTGAGATGGTATTTACTTATGTCGGGAGACTTCATCTTCAAACTTCCACAGAAGGATAGAAGGAAAGAGGAAGGTGAATAGTAGGCTATGGGGTTGCTTATAGAATTAGCTGATTAGCTCTCCATAGTCTTCATAATGAATTTTTTTCGGATGATGATTTCACAAGTAACAAGTGAGAGGTGAAAGTGGAGTGAGAGATAAGGAGTTAATGCATTCTACTGCCTTCAAGTAAATGAAAGTGGAGTGAGAGCTAATGAGTTCTACTACTTTAGTCATAAAACTAGGTGGAGTGAGAGATAATTTTTTTCCTTTTGTCGCAATTTCTCGCTTGTTAGCAATAAATGTTAATCAACTTTTGGTAATCTACTAGTGCTTTATGAAATCAAAACAAGACTATTAGATATATTAGTGGTGAAAGTTATGCATAGGCAAGTATATAAATATTATATTTTTTTTGTTAAATTGTTTATCATAAGAGATAATTAATAATAATTATTTTTTAAAAGGGCGAATTTTAATAATTATTACTTCATAATAAATTTTGAGGGGTAGTATTTACGTTAGGGGTAATATTTATGTTATTACTCATCAATTTTTTTGTCTAATAAGGTCAAATAAGTTCCAATTAGGTCCAATAAGGTCTAATAAGTTTTAATCAGGTCCAATAAGGTCTAATAAGTTTCAATCAGGGCCAATAAGGTCTAATAAGTTTCAATCAGGTCAATAAGTTTCAATCAGGTCCAACAAGTTCCAATCAGGTTCAATCAGGTCCAATAAGTTGAATCAGGTCCAATCAGTTCAGTTTAGGTCCAATAAGTTCAGTTCAGATAAGTTCAGTTTAGTTCAGGTCCAATAAGTTGAAGAGAACGCACCCTAACACTATTCTAATTTTATTTGTATGACACTGAGTTTGTTTGAAAATGCTACTAGATTAGTTTATTCAGGTACCCTCACCATCTTAAGGTAATAGTAGTAAGCTAAAAGTTATATAGCATACTCAAATCTTAAGTTTTAACCCATATTATTTTATAATAACAACAATAATTGTATTATTTGAACATGTTTAAATTTGGGGATACTACACATATCCGAAAACTCGAAAATGGCTCACTGCTGGCTTCATCATTCTTCACTTCTCAAACGGTAAGACAAAATCTAGTCTCACCTCAAGTAATCGATTTATCACATGTGCTACTGTTTTTAATATACTCGATCCAAAGATGTGGTGGCATGTTCTTGGCATGTAACATGATTCGGCATGTCTATGCAAGATGTCGGTACTTTCTCTTACTTACTCCATTTTGCTGTGGAGTATTTGGACAAGTGAGCTGGCGTCGAATCTTGAAAGTATTGGGATAATTCTTTAGATTTATACTCTTCTCCATCTTTTGTACATAGACACTAAGTTTTTCTGCTGTGGTACCTGATATTTTACCGTCTTAATTAACGGTCTGAATCCCACACAAGTCTTTATTATAATATGATTTTTATAGAAAACTTGAAGTCGCCACTCCATTAATATATGAATACAAATAGATTTATTTAATAAATCATATAAAAATCATTTTTAAAGAAATATGATATAAAATGATGATGACTTCTTATAGATAAGGATTTTTGAAAATTTGTCTTTCGTAACATGAGATAGGGTGAGGGGTTTAGGTTATGAGGTGTGAATGTCTGGAACTCCTCTCCTCTTCCGTTCTAAAGAACAGGCTCAATGCGTTATTTTGCATTTTTAATTAACCATGGCTATTCGTAAGAAAGAGAAGCACGTTATTTACACATATATACATTCAATCATTTTTATTTTATTTGAGAAGGCCAATATATGATAATTTGAGCACTCAAGTTACACTACGTACTAATCATTAAGGGATTGGAATCCACTCGTGGATCAAAACCTTCGTATTTTGATATGTGTCTCATCCTAAATGGCCAATTCCACTTGGGATGAAAATAAAGGAAAATAAACTACGAATAACTTGCCTATATAGTTAGACAAATCTATTGGGATTGAGGTAATCACTCCAATTAGTGATACCAAATAGGTTTGAGGTAATCACTCCAATTAGTGATACCAAATCGGTTTAAGGTAATCTCTCCAATTACTGATACCAAATAGGTTGAGGTAATCACTCCAATTAGTGATGCCAAATAAGGTTAGGATAAACACTCCAATTATTGATACCAAATAAGATTGAGGTAATTACTCCAATCATTGATACCAATTTTATTTTCAAATTTGAGGATTTTTAGATTGATATGACATCTAGGGAGGTATCCCTAATGGAAAGATTAATAATATTCTTTCGAGATTATTAATTTATTTTGAGTATAATGGTAAATTTGAAATGGAGTTTAGGGGTTATGCGTTTGGCTTAGCGGAATTTGGTCATTTAAAATGAGACACGTGAAATGGCTCAAAAAATCAATTAGGAGGTACATAATTACTAATCTAATTATGTCAAATTATATAATGGATTTATTTAAAGATTATATAATTTTTTAAAAATTTGTAAGATGAATCATCATACAATTTAACTTAGCTAGATTTGCATTTTTTTCTCTTCCAATTGAGATTGGGTCATTTTATTCATATACATATGATTTATAGGCCCAAAATAAACATGAAATATTTCTAATATTAATTGCTCATTTTATTTTAAAAAATGACTTGTGGAATTATTTATGAAAATCATGCATAAATATCTCCATGAGTTTTTCATTAATTGAATGATGTAATAACTATTTACAAAATTCTATTATAACACTCACAAAATATATGAACTACACTATTCTTCAATCTTGATCTTCACCATGATGCTTCTTGATCTTCATCTTCTTGGAAGGTCTTTGGAATTAAAGTTTATTATATAAACTTATGAAAAAAAATTAGAGATTAATTTCACTTTTTTATTTGATCTTTTATGATGATTTTTTATTCTTAAAGTAAATAATAAAAATGACTCATTTTCTTAAGAACTTAATACTTGTGTAAACTCATTGATTTATAGTTATCTTATATTTCTTGACTCAAATATTTCTCCTAATGAAGTTAAAATAGTACAGTACTTTTGTCTTTCCAGATTATTTTTTCTACTACCACTGAATTGTAAATTCAAAATCTTCTTGAATAATGGATTAAATTGGACGTGTGATACACAAATGGAAAGCTATAAAAGTATTTTACATTGTGTTAAAATTTCGCAAGTTTTCAGTAATAACTCAATTTATTATTATTTTTATACTAAAACCGGTCAAAACATGACCTTGATTAAACATTTTACTTAAATCTCGACTTAATGAATTGAGTTTGCCTTGTAATTTTGCATATGAATTTTAGACATAATTAAGGGATAGATTGGAATGTTTCATAACAATTGGACATTGTTCACCAAATTTCATTTACCGAAAAAAATTCAGTGTTATGAAAAATTTACTGTTTCTCTTTAGTGTTTTTGTGAAAATGAAATCAAATAGTACGAAATTCACATCACAATCATCTTTATGTGGTTGCAAAGCTTCTGATGTATACTGCATTTTATCTTCTTAAATTTTAACTCAATGGTTTTCGTGAACTATGTAAAACGAACGAGCTAACAAGGTGTTGGACGAATTCAGTTTAGACCAACGATTTTGTATAAATTTTATTTAATCATAGAAAATTATTTTTTTTAGTAATCAGAAATCCCAACATCCACTAACATCTTGAGCATGATAGGAAAAATGTTACATCATATGAACTACCTAAAAATTACAGACGAAAATAAAATTTATTTACAAAATTACAACACCACTTTTTGTTTTTATTCTATGGAGATATTCATGCACAATTTAGGTTGAAATTTTACAAATAAGATTTTTTTGATGATTAAAAACAACTTCAACATTAAGAAACACACATTTTCTACTTCTAATCACATAATTCCTAAATGTTTGCCCAATAGAGTTGACTATCTAGGTGGGGGTGATTTTTAGGTTGGGAACCCATTGAATTTCCTCATACCCAAAACACTCAAAGTGTAAAAAATTAAAGAAGAAAACAAAGAAGAAAAGTTATTAGATGATTAAGTAAATAGAAAGGAATAGGAGAAATTACCTTGCAAGATGATCAATGGTGTAAACCCTTTGCAAATGTTTCTATATTTTTTATTTTTCCTAATCTTAAGATGTGGTTTTCTAAGTATATTAACTAGAACTCTACTAATTTTTTTTTGATAATTTATTCTTCTATGATTAATACTTAGAGCTCTTATTTGATGAAATTCACTCTTTTCTTAAGCTCACTTTCTTTACTACTTTAAATTTTCTCTTAATGTTCAAGGTTTTTTTGTTGCTCTCTAACTTTAAGAAAATGCTCTCTTTTCCACTCAACTCTTATCCTCTGAATGCCTTTCTTCCCACTCCTCTAGTGAAATATATATGTGATAAGCTATGGTTTAGAAATGGGTAGAAAATGAGATTTTATCACATCTTACATCATTTATTCTCTAACAAAATCCAAAATTTAACCACCCAAATCACCAAAATCCTTTTATATATTCTTCAACCCTTGGATAAAAAAGAGGTTTAAACCTAATTTCTAATGAACAAAGAATATAATCTAGGATGATCACCTAATGTATCCTCATTTTTCGTAATTATTCCGTGGGGAATACAATTATGCTCATGGGAAAACTAAATATGCTTATTCTCTTTTGATTCTCTAACTTTGTCAGCAAGGGAAATCTGACTTTGATATTTTCATTCCTTCTACGTTCCTTAGATACTCCCATTTTGGAAAATGATTTATAAAACTGCCAAGCCGCTAACTAGGCAAAATTGAGCAACATGCAACGAGATGCGCGACACGCATCACTGATGTGTTAGACGCATCATGGATGCGCCGCGCACATCCTTACTGCGATTGGCGCATCAAGGTCGCTTACCTAAAAAAGTTCGAAACTTAGCTTGTTTAATTATCTATCATTTCATTCCTAAGAAATTCAGATTTTGATTCTCAATCTTATTCTTGTTCTCATTTTCATTCTTATTCTTATTCTATCTTATTCTTATTTTTTATATCATTCTTATTCTTTATTTTTTGGACAAAAGGAAGTGATTGGTGGACAAATTGATCATCATAATCTAATTTATACTATGAGTTAGATAATTACTCTTATGGGGAAGATGATAATTCGCATCACCATTTAAGCATGACTTGATTTTTTCACTTTGTCATATAATTTTTGATTTTAGGCCCCTTAATGGGTGATTAGGCATAATAACACATAGCACATACTTAACATAATGAGCATGACTTATGAAAATAAAACATGTAATTTAAGCTAAGTTCATTAGGGAGATTAGAGTTAAACATGTCCAATAATTATACACGATGACATTACATTAGGGAATTGTGGGGTTTGGTGTTTTATGATGAAAGGAAGAAGAATTAAGATCTTCGTAACATAACATTTGGTGCGCCCCCACCAACGCTCCTGTGAAACGAGTTGGTTAGCAAACATTGCGTCGTATGCAATGTGATGCTCGGTACACATCCTGGTTGAGTTACAAGCACCATCAATGTGCAACACACATAATGACGATGCTGCGCGGACCACATCTCTCACCTTTGCGTGAAGGTTATTTAATGGTGCAAGTTGGTTTCTGTTGTTTTTTTCGATGTTCGTCCTACTAGTTTCTCGTCCTTGTTCTTATTGGAATTTTGAAACAACATTACACGACTTATTAAAAAACATCGTATTTCTCGTATTTAAAACCTTTTAATCGTTAATCATAACAATGGTTCAAAATTTTGTGTCTATATAATGCCCCACATTGGTCGAATTTTGTAGAAAATGATGACCAATGTTTGAAAAAGACACAAATTTTTTAAGAAAACCGCTTATATTTTAAATCACGACTTTATTATCGTCTTGGTAGAAAATCTCTTTTAAAAGAAATGCGACCATATTGTGGTTTTGATACAAAATCCCAATTAATTTTTTAAAACTGCTATTTTATTGTCATCTTAGTAGAAACTATCTTTTAAGAGAAATGCGACCTTATTGTTATCTTGAAAGAAAAACCCAATTAATTTTCTAAAATTGCGATTTTATTGTCATCTTGGTAGAAAATCTCTTTTCAGAGAAATGCGACCTTATAGTCGTATTGATACAAAATTCCAATTAATTTTCTAATATTGCGACTTTATTTTCGTCTTGATGAGTTTTATCTTATGAATTAGTCTTTTGTTTCAAGAGTTAGTGATAATTCAGTTTTAATTAAGTGAAGGAATCCGATAGTTGGCAGATTGACTTCAGGTTTTAATACAGTTTTTCATGGCCTTGACGATGATTCAATTATTCAATCACCATTATATTTTATGACTCAAAGCATTGTCATGTCACTTAAAGCATTGTCACGTGGTTATTGTCCTCCAGCCTTATGAAGGACCATTTGTGGTGGATAAAGCTTATGACAAATTTAATCTTCTTTCAAAAAATCTTTGTTAATTTTTCATGCATAAAGCTTATCCGGTTTGTTGGAAAAAATGATCATTATACGGAACAAGTTTATCAAAATTGAAAATGGTCACAAGCTTTCACGGCAAAGTTGGTTATTATTTTTATTTTGATGGCCATTGGGAATAATAGATTGTATCAATGCATCTGGCTTATCATCGATACATTGGTTATGAAAATTAAAGCTGGGGACGTACTGTACTTCGACAAAAATTGCTTAACCACAAATGCTTGATCATTGACAACTAGTAGGAATGCTTTTTACTCTTATTACCCTATGGGAAATACCCAACAATATGTTCATGACAGGACTTAGAGTGACCACTCTTTGTCAGCAAGCACCTTCTCCTTCTATATAAAGGGGCATGGCCCTTCATTTCCAAGTGTACCAACACTTCCATCCTTCACTCCTACAACATTCTTTCTAGTTTTCCTAACCATTCATTCCTTCCTAAAAAGTGGCTTAGCAATCTTCTTATAAAGATAATGACATGGAGAATGTTAACAAGAAACAACTCTCTAGGGTCACTAAGAACTTGGAGCAGCCAAGGCAAACTGCTTCTACTTCCTGCTTTACTAAGGCCATCATGCCTTTGGTATCACTCGTTATTTACTATGAGATGATACATGCTGCATCCCTATTCAGGGATGAAACTCATCATGTCTTCCGCTTAAGGACAAGCAGATAGTGCCCCTTATAGAGGAGGTTGATGGGTTAGTATTCTTATCAACCAATGGGCCAATCATTACGCCTAAGTCTCCTATTAGTGTTTTGGGTGATTTTTCAGCAATCTTGGGTATTCCCACGAATTTCCATGGCTATTATATATAATATGATGAGGTATATGTTCTTAAATTGCTATTAACTTTTAATTTGGGGCTAGACAATTTCCTAACAATGATAACTATCAGCTAGCTAGGCAAAATACTTGCATCCTTGTGCTTTTGGGAAGTACTCTTACCAAATGGTATTTAAATGCATTCCATGCATAGTGTCTTTCACTCATTCCACAAATTGCGAGTGGGGGGGTCGTTTGGGACCACTCATCTTAGGAGAAATGTTTCCTCGTCTTGATGAAATTAAGCAAAACCCTCAAAGTTTTATCAAGGGATATCCATTATTAGCTCTTCATTTGTGGTTATTGTAGAAATTTAGTCTCATGATTCCGCATGAAGATTTCCCTTATAAAACAACTCGTAGTCGAGAAAGAGGTTTCCATTCCCTCTTCTATCATCTTCTTAATGATGGTGGGTGGGAAGACTACTTCCAGCAACACGACATAAAATGGGTCAGAACTCACCTTGGTGTTAGTGCCATTGTATATTGCAACTCTGGTCGTAGAGGTATACAATTACCAGGGCTTTGCCAAGTCACCTTTTATCTTCCATGGCAGTGTCTAAAGCAAATTAGTTGGAGGCAACATCACATTCCCGATCTGTATAAGCTCTTCTGGCTTGCGCCACTTATGATGCTGACATGAGTGGTATTCAAATAATGCCTACTCTATGGTAAGGAACTAGAACCATATCAGTGCTACCTCCACCTCCCTATCCAATAAATTGATGATGATTACCTCCAGTGGCTCTTGGCCGATATTAGCCAGGGAAATGATTTAAACGAGCCTAGCTACTAATAAAAGAAGGAGAATTTGAGAGGAGCAGATTTTTTTTTTCATGTTTTTTTTCAACCTTGTAGGAAATAGAGGCTTTTATCTCTTTAATGTATGTGATGTAGTACCCCAATTGGGATGAATAAAAATATGTGTTTATGGGAAATTTAATGTGAACACTATTCTAATTACATCATGCTTAACATTAAATATGACATGCAAATTACATAATTAATCAATCATACGAACATACAGAGGAATTTAATAACATATAAAACTTAGCAGATAATAATGTGTTTGTTCACCACATGCTATTTTTCTTTCTTTTGCTTCCATTTTTCGTTCATATTTTTTTCAATTTTTCTCCCTTTTTTCTTTTTCTTTTTTTCGTCTTTTTTTTCCTTTTCTTTTTGATATACATCATGGATATCCATACGCGTATCAACTTGTTTATCTTGGAATGGAATAAGATTCCCCTTTTAACATAACCAAATGAAATACAATGTTCATAAACAATCTAGCCATTTGATAATGATAGTTACAGCTACTTTAATGCCTAAGCATAATATTTCTACAGCTGATCAAGATTAGTGAAATGGGTGAATTTATTCCCATCAAAATCCATTAACTTTACTGCTCCAACCCTAGTGATATGCTTGACAAGGAATGACCCAGACCAATTAGGCTTGAATTTTCACCGAAGATCATGTAACAGATCTCTATCATCTTTTAAGACCAAGTCGCCTTCTTGAATATGTCTATCTCGCACCTTCTTGTTAAATGCACGAGCAATTCTTCGTTGATAGAGTTGGATGTTATGCAAAGCTTGTAATCGATGTTCATCAGTGAATGCTCATCATAACAAGTTTTATACCACTGGCAGGTGGCTCCATCCTACAAACCAATGAATACGGGGTTGTTACTTTTTGGCTTCTGATTGAAATTTTGTATCCCCAAATGGAATATGGGAGTTTATCATGCCATTCCCTAGTCTTCTCAGTCATTTTTGCAACAATACTCTTGATTGTTCTATTAATTAGCTACTTCAACCGCTCCTTTGGTTTGAAGGCGATAAGGTGAAGACTGGTGGTGCTTGATTGCATATCTTGCGAGAATTGCTTTAAGATGACCTTCAAATGTGAACCATTATCTGAAATTATTTTAAAAGGTATTCAATACCGACAAATTATATTGTGGATTAGGAACTTCGAGACTTATTTTGCCCCTAGTTTGGAAATGACACAGCTTCAACCCACTTTAAAAAGTAATCAATTGCCACGAGGATCTATTATTGATGGCCGTTTGAAGCCTTTGCATGAATTTGCCCGATTATATTTATGCCCCAATTGATAATGGCTAAGGAAAAGTCATACTATGTAACGACACAGGCGACATATGTTTGAGATTAGAAAATAGCTGACATTTCTTGCAAGCACGAATAAAATTAATGCACTCACTTTCTCGGGTACTCCAATAGAAACTTGCATACAAATTTTTTCGAGCTAATATCCTTCCTTTCATATGGGGTCCACATTCTCCACCATGGACTTCTTCCATGATTGCTTACTTCTCGTTATCATTCACGCAGAGTTGTAGAGTACCATCAAACCCATTGCGATATAGTCTGCCTTTCAATATGGGAAATAAGCATTTATCTTTCTGATGGCTATACGATCCTTTTTATTGCTTCCCTCTGGATATTGCATTGATTCCAGAAAGTTCTTGATATCCTTGTACCTGACGTCATTATGATATTGTTGAGTCAGATTGAAAACAAACTGTGCTACTGTGTCATGGTTGGCCCTATTCTTTCTTCAATAAATACTGACTAGATCTTCGTACCATTCTCCAATGTCAAATTAACAACAAAATTCCCTAAAGCATTAGTGAAGCTATTTTGTTCCCGAGGAAGATGTTTGAAATTAATTTCATCAAAATAACAAATTAAATCAACTCTTGACGATGCTCTCTGTACCTCTGAAGTCTCTCATCTCGAACTCTTCACACTCCTATTGTTTGTTATATGATGAGATTAAAGTCTCCATATACAGTGAGTTTTCTTTCCCTTGCTACAAGAGAGGCTTTTACACCATATATGCATTCTTTATACTCAGTCAAATTATTTGTTATTGGAAAATCAAGTTTGACAGCAAACGAAATATGGACTCCTTCAAGATCTGTTAATAACACTTCTGCTCTATTACTTCTCATGTTAGAAGCTCCGTCAGAGTACGTAAACCATTGTGGATTGTCGATACGTAATATATGTTTATCAGGAAATGTATCATCGTACTCATCTCCCGATACCGGCCATTTTGTTAGGACTTCAAATATGGCTCTTCCTTTCACTAGTGGAAAAAACCTTAAATGACACAACAAAACTGATCGGTCATGTTATAAACTGGATCAGTTGGGTGATTTTCTTTAAGCATAAATAAATGAGGCAATTTAACTGATCCGGGTGACAAAGAACCATATCAATTCACGAAGACTGATCCGGTTCTTTATCACCCGGATTAATTAAATTGCCCCAATTATGTTCAGCCCAAAAATTATACGCATCTCACCCCTCTCTTTCACCACTTATAGCCCAATAGATATTTTAGACCCAACGTCCGCGATGACCACCACGTCCCATTTATGTTCTTTCTCTATCTTCAAATCTCACCTTTTCCCATAACCTTAAACCTCTCTAACCCTCTCTTCTCCCTCGTCCCTCAACCTAACCACTCTCTCACCCTTTCTTCTCCCTCCTCCCACTAAAACCACGCCCCCATTAACGGATCTCAAAGCTCTCATCACCCTCTCTCACTCTCCTTTCTCCTCTCTACTCCTCGAAGCTCTCATCTCCCAAATGTGAACAACCGAAGCTCTCATCTCCCATCTGGAAGCTCTCATCTCGTCTCCCAGATCTCGAAGCTCTCATCACCACCAACACAAGTCGCGTTCAAGTCTTATCTCGCCGTCGCGTTCCCTTCGTCTTAGGGATAGGGTTTTTCTTTATTTTTTAATTTATTTATTTGTAATTCATTTTTACTTCTGATATGATGTTAGGGTTTATTTAGTTTAATTTGATCATTTTATTTTTTGGAATAACTTTGATATTAGGGTTTCGTTTTCAGTTTATATTTTGTAATTAGGCTTTCGTTTCTTTTTTCTTATTTTGTAATTAAGCTTTCGTTTTTTTTTCGTATTTTGTAATTAGTTTGTTTCATTCTCGTTTTTGTACATAGTTTGTTTTAATTTCGTATTTAGTTTGTTTTAATTTCTTCTTTTGTAATTAATTTCGTGTTTTTATTCCTTGTTTTGTTGGGATTTTTGTGTTCAAATTTTTGGATTTTCTTATTTCGTATTTATGTTTTTTAGTTTAATTTATGTAATTTAATTTATGTTCTGTCATAACAATTTAATTTATGTTTTATTTTCGGCCAGGATAGCCAAAATTTTCCCGTACTTTTAATTTAACTTAGTGCTGCAACTAGAATTCCTGTAACTGTAAGCCTGCAACTATGAGAGTGGAGGGCTTTTTAAAAAAAATTGGACTATGCCCTCAACTGATCCGGTTAATGTGTTAAAATCGGATCAATTATCACAACAACTGGCCCGGTTTTAACGCATTATCCGGATCAGTTAAGTGTGAATTGATCCGGTTTTGAACCGAATCAGTTGATTTTTGCTAACAAATCCACCCTGATCCGCTCCGACCCAAAATTGGATCTGTAAACCTTATTTTGACCAGATGTTTTGATGCTTTTTCTACTAGTGTCTAACATATTTCTGCTGTTTGACACATTAAAACTATAGACAAGCTGAACTCATGCAAGCAACAAAGCGCGCCATATAGTGCTTAACTTTTACTTGCTCTCTAACCAACGGGACCAAGATGACATAACCTCATAATCATGCAGCAAGCTGGGGAAATGAAATAATATTGGCAGAGCATGAAGATGATGCGGGGGGGGTATAGAAAAGAAAAGGACAGCCAAGTGCAAGGAGAAGACGGCTCTGAGTTAATTTCAAACTCAGAATGTATAGCACGCCATCTTGCCAATCTTTCACTAAGAATGGGCTTCTGATACTTGCTTGGATCAAGCCTCAAAATCAAATAAGTGGTGTCAGCTTGGAGATGATGCCTCGGTTTCTTTGTTGCATAGATCAAAGAGACACATGCTTTTTTCAATGGGGTGTATTGTATTTTATACTCTAGGAATTTCTTACTGAGATAATATATAGCAACTTCTTTCTTTATAACACCCCATTGAAATAATTCCCCTAGATTGGGTGGTATTAAAACTGGTGGATTAGAAAGGTACTCATTCATTGAATTAAAATCCATCTAACA
The DNA here is from genome assembly GCA_947648045.1 of Beta corolliflora. Lineage (NCBI taxonomy): Eukaryota > Viridiplantae > Streptophyta > Magnoliopsida > Caryophyllales > Amaranthaceae > Beta > Beta corolliflora. The sequence goes on along the minus strand of CANSZD010000010.1, from coordinate 2,145,567 downwards.
TTCTTCATTCCATTCATGGGTCCCCCCTTTCAGGTGTAACTTGAATATCGGTTCACATCTCATAGTGAGTTATGAGATAAACCTACTAAAATATTGAGTTCTGTCAAGGAATCCTCTTATCTCTTTTTCAGTCTTCAGGGGAGGTAGTTCATTGATATCTTTTACTTTTTCAGAGTCCACTTTGATGCCATCTTGACTAATAATAAATCCCAACAATTTGCCGGAAGTTACACCAAACACACACTTTTGCGGGTTCAGCCTGATGAGGTTGTATTTTCTGATTCTTTTGAAAAATGACCTTAATGCAGGAATATGCCCCTCAAAGTTTTACCCCCATAATAAACATATAGAAAAACACATGCACCGCCTAATAAAACAATGAGAAGGACTCTTAGCCTTCTCCCATCAATATTGGGGAAAATACGCTATAAAACATTGGTTAACACAGGGAGCCCGCAACTCCCTGTTTTATCATAAAAAAAACTAAAGCCCGAAAAGAAAAACAAACTATGGACCGCCATAAAATGGCGTGGACCAATGAGAAACAGAGTAGGAAGAAATTCAACGCATAATGCTTCAGGATTTTTAAGAGCTTTTCAAATCTGAAGTACTACCTAACCAACCACTCACTATACCTTGTATAGCAAACAGCGTGTATGCAGCAGACAATCAGGAACTCATCAAACTTGTCTAAGATGAGGAAATAATTAAAGACATTGATCCTCAAAATTAAACCTCTTAGGTCTCATGGATTTCGATCCTCATTCTTCCAAACATATTGGCCCTTAGTAGGACAAGACCTTTGCGACGCAATTAAAACCTTTTTAGCTCATGGTCATTTTTCTAAGAAGCCTAAACTACACTCTTCACCCTTATTCCAAAGTACCTAAGATCTGAACAATCGACCCTTTTTTGGACCCAGCGAGCCAGTTGATCAACCATCAGCTCTATGCAAAGTGCATTCACCGCTGGTTGAGATATTCACGCAACATCTTGATAGTTCAAGAAATTCTTAACTCTTTCACAAATCAAAATTTCACACAGGTTGGTTTGCAGTAAAACTAGACATCGCAAAGAGTTAAGACAAGTTAGAGTTGGACTTCATTTTAAAATCCCCAGGACGAACTTGGATAAGCTAGATCAAATTATGCATTTGAGTCACCTATTATACATTCATAAATTCAATAAATTATGCACTCTTCAACCCCACTCGGGGAATTAGGCAAGGAGATCCCTATTGTCATACATATGTATTATATGCATGGAGGTCTTTGCATGACAACTTTCTAAAGTTGCTTAGAATCCTAGGACAAACATTGGGTTCAAAATTGCACCACAAACGCAAAACATTCACACTAGTGGAAAAAACGTTATATGTCACTTAGTAACCGATCCAAAAACCGGATCCGTCAATCCGCAATTTTTTGGGAGGGAAAACTGGGCTGATTAACGGATCCGGTCCTTCAGTGAACCGGATCAGTTAACAGAAAACTGATCCGGTTTTTCTGTTAACTGATCCGGTTCATATGATCGAATCAGTTAATCCGCATCATAATGTGAGACAAAATGGGATTCATTACATAACACGAGGCCCAATTCATTACAAAAATGCGAGGCCCAGCTCAAAACGCCCATCCGCTTGGCCCAATTCATTACAAAACGCGAGGCCCAGCTGACTCCACCCCTTTTCTCTCACGCGGCCTAGCTGTTTCCCTCTCATCCCTCATAACCTTAATCCCATTCTCTCTCACACACATGCTCTGTTTGGTAGGCCTGGAAATTTGTTTTCAACCCAACTGAAAACATTTTCCCTAAAATCTGAAAGGAAACCACGTTTTCCTTTCTCTCTCTCAAACCTAAAACACGCTACTCTAAAGTCTCAACTCATCTTCACGCTACTCAATCTTCTCTCAGCTCATCTTCTCAATCTCACGGAAATCCGGTAAAACTCGTTGTTCTAATCTATATTCTCTTCAATGTTTATCTATTATTGTGCAAATTCGATTGATTTTAGGGTTTTTTTTGCTGGAAATTCGATTGATTTTTGGATTTTTTGCTGGAAATTCGATTGATTTTAGGATTATTTTGCTACAATTTCGATCAATTTTATGATTATTTTGGTACAAATTTAGGGTTTTATTTGACATTCGATTATTGTCTATCTCTATATTTGCTTGATACTTTGAATTGTAAAATATAAAAGGAACTTACACTTATATGTGTAGTTCATAAGCAATATGTTTATTGTGGTCCGAATTCATACAGGAGAGATTGATTGTGCTGCACTTCTTGTTCCTATAATTGTAGCTACAACCTACAGTGAATAGAAGTTCTGCTGATTATTTTATTGTTTCGAACACTTTTACAAGATAAGCTTACAAAAAGACTATTTCAATTCTTTTCTGGAATACTATGAAATTGTGCTTCGTATAAGTACTTCATTATAAATTAGAAGGAAGAGAATGAAGTGTAACAAAGAATTTAGGGAGCATATCTTTAGCTTGATCCAATGTCTAATGCTTTTTTTTCTTTTTTTTTCTTCGATTTACCGGACTTAAATGTTGGTTCTTCATTATTTGATATCTGTATGAATTTATATTTTGGTGTGAAGATGATAAGATAATGGAAATCCTTGTTCTGTGGGAGTGATTTAGATTATTTTCGTAACATCTTTAGGATTTTGGGTTGTAATATTTTAAAAAGGATTTTGGGTTTTTTTTGAGAAATGATTATGATGAGGTGTTTACTTCATAATTCAGGTTGTTGCATTTTTTGAGCTATTATGGAGTCGAATGATGTTCAAAAGTCGCAGGTAATACTATTATTTACGCTTTTATTATTTGTTATGTGTTTTCTTTATTAAGGAACTAAAATTCTTGATTTGTTGATGTTTGTAGATGATACATAAAGGCATGATTATAGGTGATTTTGCTGCCATTACTGCTTCCGTCCTTGCTTTAATTGAAGTAGATAAGTCTAGGATTAAAAGACCTAAAATAGTTAGACAACCTTATGTAAATCGGGATAGTTTGAGGGAGGCGAATATCAATAGTGTTTTATATTGTGGTGACTCTCATTGTCTTGGGCAGATTCGTATGAGGCCTGGTGCTTTTTTTGGCTTGTGTAATATTTTAGTTGAAAGGGGACTTTTGTCGGAAAGTAAGCAAATGAGTGTTAAGGAGCAAGTATTAGTATTTTTATACTTGTTGGGTCATAATGTAAGATTTCGGGCAGCCGGGGGGAAGATTCTTTCGATCTACTTGGACTATACATTACTACTTCCATATTGAGCTCCAAGCAATCCTTCACTTGTACCCATATGTCATAATACCACTAGAAACTTTTGTGCAACCTGAAATTCAGAACAATTCAAGGTTTTTTCCTTGGTTTGAAGATTTTATAGGAGCTATAGATGGTACCCATGTACGTGCATCTGTTCCTATTGAGATGCAAGATCGATTTCGGGGAAGAAAGGATAAGACTACACAGAATGTACTAGCAGCAGCTGATTATGACCTGAAATTCACTTTTGTGCTTGCTGGTTGGGAGGGTTCTAAGTGATGCACTTAAAAGGGGGTTTAAGGTTCCCGAAGGTAATTTTTTAACGTTTTTTCATTTGTTGTTAATTATGGTGTAGTGCACTTAAATTGATTGGAAAATTGGTGATGATTTATCAATGTAGGGAAGTATTATCTTGCCGACGCAGGGTATGGTGATCGTAAAGGATTTATGCCTCCATATAGGCGAGTGCATTATCATTTGAAAGAGTATACCAACAACCCTCTCGAAAATGAACGAGAATTATTCAATCTTCGGCACTCTTCACTAAGAATGTGTATAGAGAGGGCGTTTGGAGTTCTAAATAAGCGATTTCGTGTCTTAGATGCTGAGCCATTTTGGTCATTTACAACCCAAGTGGATGTGGTTCTTGCTTGTTGTGTGATACATAATTACCTTAGGGGCATTGATCCAAATGACTCAATTACAAGAGAGGCGGACTTAGGGATTGTTGCAAACTTAGATATTGATTCACAAGACATCAGACCATCACTTGCTCGAAGGGAACTGCGTGAAGAAAACAAAGAATGTGCGAAAAAGCGAGATGCCATAGCTTTAGCCATGTGGGATTCGTATAAAAAGCGTCGAATTTCATGAAGTTTCTCATTGTAGTACATGTATAAATGTTTATTTTTGTCACCTTGGTGCTTTGAGCTCTAAATTAGTTTTTGGGATGTTGAACGTTTCTGAAAACGGGAAATTAGATGGTTATTTTGGTGTTGAACTTGTTGATGTTCGTATTTTCTAATTAGATGATTCCCTGCTTCTTCATTTGTATATGCTGCTACTGGAATCTTGAATGCAGAAATGGCAATACTTGTTTTGCCTTATTTTTATTATTCCTCTTTTTGTCTAATGAAGCATTCAGGTGGTATTAATCAAGTAAAGTTGTTAAATCAGGTGGTATATCAACTTTATAACTTTGTTTAATCAAGTATAGTTGTTCCAACTTTATATGTTATTTTCTTACTAACTTATGGACGATGTTGATAATATTATCAGGTGGTGAAAGAAGAGAAGAAAACTAATTTTAGTTGGTCGAAGCAAATGTCCAAGGAATTATTGGGATTTCTTGCGGAAGAAGTGAAAAGAGGAAACCGACCAAATAACACTTTCAGAACTAGTTCTTTCGTAGCTGCTGCGAAGTTAATTTCAGAAAAATTTCAGACTACTTGCAATGCTGACCACGTTGAGAATCACATGAGGACATTGAGAACTGCTTGGGGAACTATATCACAAGTTCGAGGAAACTCCGGGTTTGGTTGGGATGATAATATAAAGATGGTAACTGCATCTCCTAAAATATATCTTGCTTATGTTCAGGTATGTTTTTGTTTTGTCTCTCTCCTTTACAATCTTGTCTTATGTTCAATCAATAGGAATCAAACTTCTGTTGGCCCATTTTCACATCTTGTTAGCGTAGAAGTATCAGCTCAGTCATTCACTCATCCCTTTTCGAGGTTTCTTGAACATAATTTTATACTCATATCTGCTCAGTGTTTTTATTCTTCTTTTGTTATAGTCATATCTGCATGACTGTGCGTACATGTGAACTTGGACGTAAGGTGATTCTAATTGTATCTGTGATTGGGTTCAGGCGTTTAGCCTCAAATATATCTTATTTGATGCCAGACTCTTGCAGAAAGCATGTCTGCTGGTATAACTTAGGGTCTGTTGGTGCCTTGGTTGAGTTTATGATGATCTGTAATTAGATACTGGAAAACCATTTACTTTGGAAATGTTAGAAACTTTGTGCTATGACATGTTAGAAAATTTGGGAATGTTATAAGAATGACTTTTTTTCTAGCAAAAATGTTATATTAGTTTGCTCAAAATTTTTAAGGAAGCCAATAATAATTTTTCTAGCAAAAACGTTATAAGAATGACTTTTTTTTCTAGCAAAAATGTTATATTCATCTTCCCATAATAATTTAAGGAAGCCAATAGATATATATTTATATAAGAGTTTAAAAAAAAAGTAATAAAAGAACAATACCTAACACTCAAGAGGAAGCCAATAGATATATATTTATATAAGAGTTTTAAAAAAAAAGTAATAAAAGAACAATAACTAACACTCAAGAGGTAGCAACTAGATTAATTAATAGTTGAAACTGATTTTCCATTGAACCAAACAATGGAAAATGCTTATAGTGGAAAACCATTTACCATGCAACCAAACAAAGGAAAATGCTTATGAAATTAAGTTTAGTGGACGCCTTTAGAGTTGTGAAACCTGAGTTGAAATATCTCAATGATTTTTTCATTGATTAATTTATGCTCTGTAATGCCAAATCATACATTCTTCCTTGAAACTAGAATTTGAGCTTATCTTGCTTGGGTTGCTGTGACTTGGCTCCCTACTCGCATATGTCTGATTAACATATTAATTGTATGGGTATAACCCAAGTACGTTAGCGGACCCCCATGAGGAGTCCGCGAACACAATTACGGACGTGAATATTGTAAGTGTCGCCTAATGCTCTAACAAGTCAGTTCATTGATGTGGCCCGACAACGTTGGCGGTCGCCCAACAAGACAAAATAAGGGAATCTTCCCAAGTGTCAGGTGCACCACAACCATACACGTGTAGAAGGATTACACACCCTGTCAGAGGAATAGTACTTCTATAAATACCCCACTAGTACTATTCTACATGTACATTCCCTCACACTCAGAATTCTTATCTCTCTCTCTTTACTTTCTCTCTCTAAATCCTATTTGGACACGTGCTGACTTGAGCGTCGGAGGGGGTTTCCTCGCATCCCTCCCCCGAGGGTAGTTCACGTTTGCTTCTTGTGCAGTTATTCACTAGCGGAGTCTAACCCCAATCTTTGGCGGACTTCTCTCAAGACCGCCAACCGTTTCAACACCGAAACAACTTGGTGCTAGAAGGAGGGGGCCTCCCATCTTTGTGAACGCTATCATGGAAAGAGCAAACAATGACGGCCGTGATCCATCAGAGTTAGACGCTGGGAACGTCAATGAACAGCAAACTCCTGGGAACAATGTGTCTCAGGTAAACACTGGTAGCAGATCATTTAACCTCGCTCAATTAAGTCAATTCTCACCTGAGCAGCTACAAACTGTAGCGTCTTTCATCCAAATATTACAAGCGGGTACTCAGCCTAACAACACCCCCACTCCTAATACAAGGGATGACTAGGTTCGTAGGCGGATGTCGACCGTGAATGGTCGCAACGTCGATGGCACCCCCGTGAGAAGAATGCGGACTTTCACTCAAGAGGGACGCCAGATGGAAAGGCAAATTGAGGACCCAGAGTATGAAGAAGCACTCCTAGAGACAGAGGATCTAAACAATTCTGGGGATGAGCATCAGAGCCGTTCCCGCCGAGAATATAGCACCAACGATATAAGCAACTATTTCGCCGGCGGTCATTTGTTGATTAAACCTAAGCTGTCTCCCATCATTCCAGAAATCTTGAACCACCCTATGCCAAGGATCAAGATGCCGTCCTGCAAATATGACGGCACGTCAGATCCGGATGACCATGTTGCAGTCTATGAAGGGCATATGTATTTATACACGCAGGTGGACGCCATCTGGTGTAATGTTTTTCCGTCTACTCTGACTGGGATTGCCCGCAACATGGTTCAAGAGTATCCAGTCGGTAATGTTTCAAGTTTCTCTCAGCTTTCATCTATGTTCAACACTCACTTCGTGAGTAATAGGCGTCGTGAGCGCACAACTGGCGAGTTGTTATCTATCAAGCAGCGAGAAAATGAGAGCCTGTGAGATTTCATTGGCCGTTTTAATGCTGAGGCGGTCACTATTCCTCGTCTTCAGCAAGATGTGGCGGTCCTAGCTCTAATGACTGGGCTGAGGGAGGGGTCCGCATTCAGGAGCTACCTGGGCCGGAAAACCTTCACCTCCCTAGAGCCAGTCTTAAGAAAGGCGAACGACTTCATTAGAGGTGAGGAGTTTGACAAGGCCGCGGGCAGCCAAAGCCGCGAGCCCGAAAAGAAGAGGGATGATAAGCAGAAGAGAGAAAAGGGTCGCGAAAATGATCGCGGCCGAGATGAAAGGAAGCAGGAGTCAAATGTGGTCAACAAAGGAAATGACCACGAGAAGAATGACCGCGAAAGATTCGAGTACAAAGATAAGTTCGATGCATATACGCAGCTCACGACCTCAAGAGCTCGGATATACCAGATGAACAAGGACAATGATAAATGGCAGCACCCAAAGCAAATGTTTCACAAAAACCGTGATAAGAGCAAGTGGTGTGATTTTCATGGAGATCACGATCACACTACTGAGAACTGCAGACACTTGAAGGATAACCTAGAGGATCTGATAAGACGGGGTTACTTCACCCAATACAAGGCTCAGTCAAAAGATGGGAACGTGGTAAAGCCTAATAACCAGAATGTGCAGTCGCGGATTGCTGAGATCCATGTTATAAGTGGCGGTCCAATTCATGGTGGCAGCGTCAATGGGGCCAAGGCAAGTCTGAAAGAATTCAGGCACCAAGTCAATTTCAATGAAAGCATGCAATGTAGAAGGCCGCCAGTAATGCCCGCTATGTCTTTCACAGTTGAAGATGCAAAGCATGTCGTTTACCCTCATGACGACCCTCTGGTGGTCACACTGAAAGTATCAAACTGTCTGATCCACAAAATTCTGGTGGACGGAGGAAGTTCAGCAAACATACTGTATCTCTCCAATTTTGAAAAGCTGATGATCGGCCGGGAGCATTTGAAGCCTGTTCGCTACCCGGTGATAGGTTTCACGGGGCGTCGGAATCCCGGAAAGGGCGATAACCCTACCGGTAAGGGTAGGAGAAGATGAGAACGCCAGTGGATGTAATGGCGAGAAATTTTTGGTAGTTGACGTGCCGGGAGCTTACAATGCAATTATCGGACGCCCTTTCATCCATGACGTCCAAGGAGTTGTGTCAACTTATCATTTGACTATGTTGTACGTCTCCAATCTCGGGGCAACAACAAAGTTAAGAGGAAATCGGAGATGGCAAAATCATGCTATCTAACAAAGACTAAAGCGAAGCAAGGAGAATTCCGATAGAAGATCCGAATCCGCCAACCCGAAAGCAAAGGCGAGCTCGCAGGAAAGCTCGACGAATGAGGAAGGATCCGGGAAAGGGGTTGAGGAGATGGATGTTTCAATGGAAGAATTGGAATCCAGGCCTGATGATACAACAAGCCCCGAACCGGACGGAGAAACAGAACAGGTGATGCTGGCGGAGGATCCGGCAAGGACAGTAGCCGTTGGAACAGACATGGACCCAAAGGTCAGCGTCAACCTGGTGACTCTCCTAAGAGAAAATGCGGACGTCTTCGCGTTCTCGGCGGATGAGATGCCGGGAATAGACCCGACCGTGATGGTACATCGTCTAAATGTTGACAACACTGTCCGACCTATCAAGCAAAAGAAGCGAAATTTTTCGGCCGAAAAGAACAAGGCCATCAAGGAAGAAGTTGATAAGCTGCTGGCTGCCGACTTCATTGAGCCGTGCGACTACCCAGAATAGTTGGCCAATGTGGTTATGGTGAAAAAAGCTAACGGCCAGTGGAGGATGTGTGTCGACTTCACGGACCTCAATAGAGCCTGCCCAAAGGACTGCTATCCATTACCAAGAATAGACCAGCTAGTAGACTCTACTAGCGGTCACGCACTACTCAGCTTTATGGATGCATTCTCAGGTTATCACCAGATTAGTTTGCTGGAGGCCGATAGAAAGAAGGCAGCATTCATCACATATTGTGGCGTGTACAATTACAAAGCAATGCCATTTGGCCTCCGCAATGCAGGAGCAACATACCAAAAGCTGGTCGATAAGGTATTCGCGGATCAGAGGGGGAGAAACATCGAGGCATATGTTGACGACTCCATCGTCAAAAGCAAGACTGACCGCGAACACATAGTCGACTTAGAAGAAACTTTCAGAACTTTGAGGAAATATAAAATGAAGCTTAACCCAAAGAAATGAGTCTTTGGGGTAAGAGCTGGGAAGTTTTTGGGATTTTTGGTAAGCAAGAGAGGGATTGACGCTAATCCGGACAAGGTGCAGGCTATTGTCAATCTGCCTGAGCCAAAGAGCGTGAAAGATATTCAGAGGCTGATAGGAAGAATGGCGGCCCTTACTCGATTCATTTCAAAATCAGCAGACAAGGCTTTGCCTTTCTTCGCGCTGCTAAGGGGAAATAAGAAGTTCGAGTGGGGAGAGGAGCAAAGCAAAGCATTCCTGGCGGTAAAAGAGCATTTGAAAAGCTTACCCACCATTACAAGGCCCGAGATTGGAGACGTATTGCAATTGTATATCTCGGCCTCGCCGAAAACAATCAGGCCGTGTTATTGGTGGAAAAAGAGAAAAGGCAAGCAGCCCAATATACTTCGTTAGCCATATCCTTAACGGCCGAGAGCCGTTATCACTGGTTGAGAAAATGGCTTTGGCCGTGATAATCGCCGCCAGAAACTCGAGCCATACTTCGACCGCCATCCCATTCAAGTTCTACCAAATCAGCCGCTAGAAAAAGCGTTGCAGAAGATGGATAGTTCCGGCCTTTTGTTGAAATGGGCCGTGGAACTATCAGAGTATGATATACAGTATAAGCCCAGGACCGTTATCGAGGCGCAGGCCTTGGCATATTTTATTGTGGAAGCCTCATATGAGGAAGAAGAAGTGGAGCAAAAGGAGGTCTGGCTGTTGGAAGTTGACGGATCGTCTGCTGTTAGCGGATCCGGGGCTGGTATAGTGATGATCGCCCCGAGGGAAATTCATACCAAGATCGCCATCAAATTTGCTTTTCCTAGCATCAAACAACGAAGCGAGAATATGAGGCAAAGAATTGCGGGCTTGAGAATGTGCTTGGCGGATGGCGCTAAGAAGGTGCTCTTAAAAACGGACTCACAGTTGGTCAGCGGCCAGCTACGAGGAGAATTTGAAGTCAGAGAGGCCAACATGCTATAGTACGTGGAAAAGGCCAAGGAATTGATAGCTCAATTGAATCATTTTGAAATTCAAGCAATACCTAGGGCCGAGAACACAAAAGCGGACGCATTGTCAAAATTGGCAAGTTCTGACTCATTTAGCATTGAAAAAACCGTCACGGTGGACATCTTGAAGTAGAAGAGCATAACGGAAAAAAGTGTGGCCGTATATAGCATAAATCAACAAGGGGAGTGGTTTAGTGAGCTGGTGGCATACAAGTTGACTGGGACGCTTCCTAGTAATCCTTCGTTTGCTAAGAAATTGAAGCGAGAAGCAAGCTGGTATGTCATATATCAAATTGAGCTGTACAAAAAGTCGTTCAGTATACCTTTGCTAAAGTGTGCAACCGCATGGGAATCCGCGAGGATACTCGAAGAAATACAAGAAGGTATATGCGGCAACCACATTGGCGGAAAGGCTTTAGCACTTAAGGCGTTGAGAGCGTGTTTCTACCGCCAAGTATGCTTGGCGGACGCACAGTGCTACGTCAAGAAGTGCGACAAGTGCCAGAGATATGCTCCCATCATTAACAGACCAGCCAATGATTTACAGCCTATCCTCTGTGCGATTCCGTTTGCTCAGTGTAGAATGGACATCCTGGGACCATTCACCACAGCAACAGGAGGGAGGAGATTCCTAATAGTGGGCATTGATTACTTTACAAAATGGATAGAGGCCGAACCGACAAAAGAAAATCAAGGCGAATCGAGTCAAGAAATTCATCCCGGCGGAACATTATGATAAGATTTGGGATCCCCATGGCTATCGTTTTCGACCATGGCGTCCAGTTTGATTGTCGTCCCGTACAAGAATTCTTAACGGAGTTCCGTGTGAAGTTCGCATAGTCAGCCGTTTGCCATCCCTAGAGCAACGGGCAAGCAGAGGCCGCGAACAAACAGATCCTGAACGCCTTGAAGAAAAAGCTAGATGAGTTCAAAGGAGGATGGGCTGATATGGTGCCAGCGGTGCTATGGTCAAACAGAACAACAGAGAAGGAAGCAACGGGAGAAAGCCCATTCAAGCTAGCCTTCGGCGCAGAAGCGGTATTACCAGTAGAGGTGGGGTTACCCTCTTATCGGATCAAGCACCAAGACCTTCAAAGAAACGGCCAAGCACTCAGGGAAAGCCTAGACATGCTGCCAGAAACAAGGCTCATGGCGGAACTGAGAGCAGCCGCCTATAAAGATAGAATCAGCAAGGCTTACAATAAGAAAGTCATGGAGAGGCCGTTAGATGTTGGCGACCTAGTCCTTCGCAGAACAGCAGCCACCGGAAAGGCACATATTGAGGGAAAACTGATTGCTAACTGGGAAGGTCCTTACGTCATAGCCAAGAAGATTTCTCCCGGTTCTTTCATTTTAAAGAGCATGGATGACAAGGAGCTTAAAAATTGTTGGAATGCTAGCGTCCTAAAGAAATACTATGTTTGAGCTTTTGAATGTAATAGGCCGAAAGCCACATCTCATTACATAAATAATACAAGCTTCCGTTAAGCAATTCATCAATTGTCTTATTATTTTCATACGTACAAATCAAAAGCCATATGACAGGCTCAAAGTGCGTTAACGGTCATATGACAGACCGAGCACAAATCAAAAGCCATATGACAGGCTCAAAGTGCGTTAACGGTCATATGACAGACCTAACACAAATCAAAAGCCATATGACAGGCTCAAAGTGCGTTAACGATCATATGACAGACCTAGCACAAATCAAAAGCCATATGACAGGCTCAAAGTGCGTTAACGGTCATATGACAGACTAAGCACAAATCAAAAGCCATATGACAGGCTCAAAGTGCTTTAACGGTCATATGACAGACCTAGCACAGGAAACTAAAGCCATATGACAGGCTCAAAGTGTATTAACGGTTATATAACAGATCTAACACAAGAGCATAAGCCATATGACAGGCCCATGTGCATTAACGGTCATATAAAAAACCAGATGATAATTATCGTTGACAAACAAAAAGATTGGCAGACATACAACAATCAGGTGACAATTAAAACGATAGAAACGCAAGATATAAAGTACTTTCCCATAAAATAAAAGCTACTGGCTTGGCGACCAACTACAGACAAAAAGAAGGCGGCCAAATAAAAGGCTTTTAGTTGGAATCATACTTATAAAATTAAGAAACGTTAATGTTTACAAACGCCAACATGGGCCAAATCAAGTGTCTAAATATTCATAGAATTAAAAATTACAAGCTATTAGAAGAACAAGAAGAGTTGAGAGAAGGCCGCCAAAAAATTCAAGAGGGGGGAGCATCCTAGTTTATCTGCTTCGCCAGGTCCTGAGGATCTGCATCAGCTATGGCATCCTCGTCAGCAAACTTTGGATCTCCCTCAAATGACGTGAGATGTTGGCCGGCAGTATGGGCATCTTCGATCACATTCCAGTCAAATCCTGAAATGGTCTTGCAAACACATCTCATAGCGGCCACCCACCCGCCGTCATACCTCTTATGGAGGGCCGTTGCATATTCATCAGACTGTTTGAACTTAGCAACAGCCTTGGCGACCCCCCTGGCCTCAGCTTCGGCCGCAGCGTCCAGTACGGCAACCTCCTTCTCAGTGTTAGCGGCCTCCAGAGCTTTGGTCAATGTGTTGACATTTTCCTTAGTCTCTTCCAATAAAGCAGCTCGCGGTCTCAAGGTTTTCAGCTCATCCTCGAGGGGCTGCAAGGCAGCAGTCTTGGTTGCCAGTTTGTCCTCAGCATCCTTAAGCAAGTCCTGGCAAGTCTCTAGCGACTGTTTATAGCTATCCGACAACTTCTGGTACTCAACATACTGCTCAATCAGCTCAAGAGCAGCATTGTTGGCCTGCGGAGAAGAAAGAAGAACGTCAACACAAATGCAAAAATAAATAACAGTGACAAATGGAGGAAGAAACATACCACAAGTTGGTCGTGAGCCAACCTAGCAGCTGGAGTCACCAAGGACCCTGCCGGCCTGTCAATAGGCAATTGCATGCCTTTCAAAATCCGGTAGGCGAGAACGCCACCGTTCTCTGGAATATCAGCATACAACGATTCATCCTCTCTAACGTCCCAATCAGGTTGGTAGATCTTGCCTGGGACGATAGGACGGCCGGCAAACGAGGCCGCCATTGAATCACTCAGCGGCACTTCTTTCTTCTCAATCCACTCACCAAATCGAGAGAAAATGCCGGGAGATAAGTTAGATAGAAAACTCTGAGAAGTGATCATCTCCCGGATCTTTTGACAAATGGTGGAGAATGAGCCAGACAACCAAGTACCACCGGTCGGGAGACCGGGATCCGTGGCCGCGACCTCCACATGCCCTTGGCTCCCTGGATCATTCACGTCCAGGTTTTCTATTTGGACGATTTCATCAGCGGGGGTAGAAGTGCCAGGACCTGCCAAGGCCGGCCGCTTGTTAGCGGAGGAGTCTACCGCAGTCTGTTCTCGTGGCCGTCTCCTTGTCACGCCTCCCCTGGCCACAGGCCGGGAAGTAGAAGACCTTAGAGGGACAGCATCAGGTTGCGCACCAGAGCTGGCAACAGTAGTGCTGGCAACCGGAACAGGGACGCGAGCGACGGTCACCCCGCCACGACCACGACGAATATTTTGAGGGCCGTGGCGGTTCCCTCCCCGGCGACCACTAGTAGTCCCATGCATGGTCTCGTGCTCGTGGGACGGAGCAGGCGGCAAATTGGTTAGCGGCTTGAGGTTCTCGTCAACGCCAAGGGCGTCAAGATCAAGATGGTCAAAGCCTGCAGACAAACAAGAAGCAATTAAAAAAAAAAAATTTACTATTTTCATCAGACGGACCAGTCCGACAACAACACTTACCATTTTCATGAGTAGGGCAGAGCAGCATGGCCGACAAGGGCTCGTTCCCCAGGATGTACTTGGAATGAGGAATCCAATATTTGGGCTCCTTAACCCTTGCCTCCTTCCCGTCCTCATAAGTAACTAAATATTCTCCGTGTCAAAATAATCAAAGGCCGCTAACTCCTCCCCAGTTAACGGAATAATGGGTAAATGATCCATATGAGGACGAGACTCGGTGAAATGACGACGCACAGGATAATCTTCAGGAACCTGCAACCAAAAGAAGGCATCCTGCTAACCTTTTAAACCAGTCATTTTAGGTTGGACGGTCATCTTCTTGTCGGCTGTAGTGAGCGACCAACAACCTGCCTGCCTAGAAGATCCATTCTTCTTCAGCCAATGGATGTGGCGGAACAGATATAGCGTTTGCGGAAAATCCAAAAAACGGATAACCCAGATGTACGCTATCAAATTCCGGACCGCCAAAGGAGTCAATTGAGCCAAGCACACGTTGAACGCGTTCAAAATCTTTACCAAAAAAGAATCCAGAGGAAGGCGGAGGCCAAACTCGAAGTGATGAGTATACACGGCCACGTGACCGGGAGGACACTCTGTCACAATAGCCCCCTCTGGTGGAACTATCAGCCGATAACCCTCGGGAAAATAATATAAATCCCGAGCAACCCTGGGGTAGGAAAAATCATTGGCGTCCTGACGCCATGACCCGTCAATTTCTACGCTAAGAGGACCAGCACTATAATCAGCAGGCAACCAAAGAGCATCAGTGCCAGGTCCAACCTCAGTCTCATCCTCCATTTGATTGGAGTCGTCAACCCTTAATTTGGCAGCACGGGAACTTTCCCCAATCGTGTGTGCCAACAAAGGCACAGAATCAGCCGCGTCCTCAATAACGCGTACAGCAGGACTCGCAGGAGCGCTGCGACGGTTGTAGACAGTTTCCTGACGGACCATAACGGTAGCAATGGAGTCGTTGTCGTCACCTAAATCAATAATATGAGGGTTAGGAGCCGCAGATTGCTGTAAACGGTCGATAAAGTTGGCCGTTACCTCCACCCCAGCATCCGCCAAACTATCCAACCAAGCATGCTCTCTAAGAGGTGCTACATCAAGGCCGGGAACGGCATCGGCCGGAGGATGTCTAACGGATCGCCTAGCAAGAATCTGGTGCCTAAGCTCTCTAAGCGTTTGCTGGTCACCACTCTGACTAGCGGATAGATACCTCCTAGTCAGGCTATGCTCCTCAGGGGTAGCAGGGTCGTTTAGAAACTTTGACCTTAACTCTTTTTCTCTCTCAACGGTAAGAGGTATGTTCGCTTACAACCTGGTCCTCCCCACTGGGCTTGAGCCAGAAGCAGGCTCACTATCGGCCAAAGGGGAAGAGGGCTCGCTATCGGCCAGGGGAGAAGAAGGGTCACTCTCGGTCATGAACGCCTCACTAGGGGTATTCTGGCTATCAGACTGATCCGACATGATGAAAACGCAAAGAAACTTAATAAAACGCGGAGAGAAATTGAAGAAATACCTGGAAACGAAAGGTCGCCGGAGAAAAGTAAAGTAGTATGTGAAAGACGCCGGAAAAGGTAAACAAAGTCTCCGAACAGCGAAATTGCACCGAAAAGCTTGAGCTTGAGCCAAGGAATCACCGGAAAGATAGGAAAAGCACCGGCGAAAGACAAATCTTCAAACCCGAAAAAAACCCGAAAAATGTTCGTCAAGAAAAGACGAAATTTTCAGTGCACTAGAACCGGAAAATGAAAATTAGAGGATTGAGTAACTTTTCGAAGCAATTTGTGCAAGAAAAAATCAGTTTCTGAGCAAATGAAGCTGCGGGTATGGAGGTTTGTGAGAAAAGAAATGGAAAATAAAGAAGGAAAGCTTGAGAATGATGGAGAAATCCAGAAAAAGGACAACTGTTGTCCATATATATAGCGAATGAACGGCTGAGATTAGAAGGACCCTCCAACTTCTCTCCAGATTTATGCCAAGTGTCACAGCAAGGTTAAACCCTAATAAAGAATTGGGCGGGATTTTCGGAAAGACAATGATTAACTTTTCAAAACTTTTCAACTCCTTACGACGACACGTGGCACCCAACGAACCAACCTCTCCGAAAAATTGAATACGACAACAATGACTCGCGTCCACCGACAACATCCTTAGCGGTCAAGACCCCAAAAGATGCTGGGGGGCTAGTTGTATGGGTATAACCCAAGTACGTTAGCGGACCCCCATGAGGAGTCCGCGAACACAATTACGGACGCGAATATTGTAAGTGTCGCCTAATGCTCTAACAAGTCAGTTCATTGATGTGGCCCGACAACATTGGCGGTCGCCCAACAAGACAAAATAAGGGAATCTTCCCAAGTGTCAGGTGCACCACAACCGTACACGTGTAGAAGGATTACACACCCTGTCAGAGGAATAGTACTTCTATAAATACCCCACTAGTACTATTCTACAGGTACATTCCCTCACACTCAGAATTCTTATCTCTCTCTCTCTACTTTCTCTCTCTAAATCCTATTTGGACACGTGCTGACTTGAGCGTCGGAGGGGGTTTCCTCGCATCCCTCCCGAGGGTAGTTCACGTTTGCTTCTTGTGCAGTTATTCAATAGCGGAGTCTAACCCCAATCTTTGGCGGACTTCTCACAAGACCGCCAACCGTTTCAACACCGAAACACTTTTAATCAGCCCTAGGTTCATGGTTTAATTATTTTCTGCTCTGTTGTGGAGAGTGTGAATTTATCTTGTATAATTAAAGGTTAAACTGGAAAATCTTGAAAGTGTAAGTCTGATATCATTTTTCCGTGGAGATGCACACACTACTCAATATTATATAGAAAAAAATTGCCCAGAAATACCTTATAAATATCTCTTTTTTGCGCACAAAACTACCTTATAATTTCTTTTAGTCATGGTACCTCTACAACTAATGGTTCCCTACCAAATTTTTCTCTATGGCCCTCTGAAAACCAAGTTGTCTCCTTTGTTCTGTCATCCTCCGCCTATGTCAATTACCTACCCTGTCTATCATCATTCAACCCTCTCCACCCATCAAAAACTCTCTATAAGTCATTCTTCACACTCTCTCTGTGTCTTTCTCTGCCAATAAATTGCTTCTTTAAACTAAACGCACATCAACTGGTAAAACACAATTGCACTTAGTTAGCAACATAGTTCGAAAATGAGGTTTCGGTCACGATCGCGGTAACGGTCACGGTGATGTGGGAATGGGGATGATACGGTTGTCGTACCGCCAAATATCGGCTTAAACCATGAGAATTCCCTAGAACCCGCCTAAAACACTGGTTTTTTACACCTTTACGATGCGGGTAATATCGGTTCGGTAGATTTGAAAACCTTTACAACATGCGGCCTTGTTTTGACACCATGGTTAGCAACGAGAATGAAGAGTGGGAGCTCGTAGTTTTACGGAAAAAAATTCATATTTATAAGGTTGTTTCCTACCAAATTTCTTTTTACATGTGATTTATTTATACCTTGTTATGTTGTGTCTTGACTGGTTATGTTAAAGCTGCTTGAATAAACCCATTAAGAGGGCGATCACATTGGGTGAGGCAGTATTGATGTGGTTTTTGTTGCTGAAGTTGTTATATATTAAAGTTGGATAAGTTCATTTTGATGCTTGTTCTGGTTCTTAATACGTATATTGATCATTTTGGCAGGATGCTAGATATCCTTGAAAAGTTTTTTACGCAAAGGTTATTCCTTTTTAAGACTCGATGGCTCTACGCCGACAGGATTGCGCCAGTATCGTGTTAACGACTTCAACTCAAGTCCCAGCAAGCAGGTATTAAATGAAATTATTGGCCTGCAAAAGCTAGTTATTGCTGCGGAAATTTAACCTGCTAAATATCCTTGTAGATCTTTCTTGTTTCAACTTGAGCTGGTGGACTTGGATTAAATCTAGTAAGCGCTAACCGTGTAGTGATATTTGATCCAAACTGGAACCCATCACATGATCTGCAGGCCCAAGATAGATCATTTCGTTTGGGCCAGAAGAGGCATGTAACCGTCTTCCGCCTTATTGCTGCCGGCTCTCTTGAGGAACTAGTGTATACTCGTCAAGTATACAAACAACAGTTATCAAACATTGCTGTTTCCGGGAAGATGGAAAAGCGGTATTTTGAAGGCGTTCAGGTGGAGAAAAATTCACATTAACTTATAAATACAGTCTCTTTTTTGGTTCTTCCTGATCCCTGAAGCCAAATTATCATTGTGTTCATTGCTTTCCCCTTCTTCAGGACAACAAACAATTTCAGGGTGAGCTTTTTGGAATAGGTAATCTGTTTCGAGATCTTTCTGACAAACTGTTCACTAGTGACATAATTGAATTGCATGATAAGCATGGACATGAATCTATGGATACAAAGAACGTGAATAATCTTGGGGTACATGTTTGGCCCAATATTTTATGCATTGGTGACAAAAAGGAATTTGAAATATTGGATATGAGAAGTAGTTATCAAATGGCTAAATAAGTGGCAAGGAGTGGGCTCACGTGCAATTTAGTTGAGATAAACAAGGAAGTAGTTGAGAATAAAGGGGAGGTGCAATCTACTGGCTCTTAGTGGAGGATATTCCTTTAGTTATATATATTTGTGTATTGTAACCTACTTTAGACTCTAACCACTACGGGACATTGGCATAGAATAACTCTTTCTCCCTAGCTATTACTAATCTTCATTATTCCATACTCCATAGCAAACACTCTCACTATCTCCATTAATACT
This sequence comes from Beta corolliflora, assembly GCA_947648045.1. Classification (NCBI taxonomy): domain Eukaryota; kingdom Viridiplantae; phylum Streptophyta; class Magnoliopsida; order Caryophyllales; family Amaranthaceae; genus Beta; species Beta corolliflora. The sequence goes on along the minus strand of CANSZD010000010.1, from coordinate 2,126,458 downwards.
TTACAAAGCTACTGTGTAAATTGTACTCAAACGCCTATATTGACGGCGACACCTTCATAGTGGATTGGTGATCAAGAGAATCACCCGCGGTTTTTCCTATCTTTCGGGTTTTCCGCGTCAACAATTGATTGTCTTTCTATTCTTTTATTTACATTCTTGTTGATCATTAATTATTTCATATTTAATTTTCCGAGGGTAGTTCACGTTTGCTTCTTGTGCAGTTATTCACTAGCGGAGTCTAACCCCAATCTTTGGCGGACTTCTCTCAAGACCGCCAACCGTTTCAACACCGAAACAACTTGGTGCTAGAAGGAGGGGGCCTCCCATCTTTGTGAACGCTATCATGGAAAGAGCAAACAATGACGGCCGTGATCCATCAGAGTTAGACGCTGGGAACGTCAATGAACAGCAAACTCCTGGGAACAATGTGTCTCAGGTAAACACTGGTAGCAGATCATTTAACCTCGCTCAATTAAGTCAATTCTCACCTGAGCAGCTACAAACTGTAGCGTCTTTCATCCAAATATTACAAGCGGGTACTCAGCCTAACAACACCCCCACTCCTAATACAAGGGTTGACCAGGTTCGTAGGCGGATGTCGACCGTGAATGGTCGCAACGTCGATGGCACCCCCGTGAGAAGAATGCGGACTTTCACTCAAGAGGGACGCCAGATGGAAAGGCAAATTGAGGACCCAGAGTATGAAGAAGCACTCCTAGAGACAGAGGATCTAAACAATTCTGGGGATGAGCATCAGAGCCGTTCCCGCCGAGAATATAGCACCAACGATATAAGCAACTATTTCGCCGGCGGTCATTTGTTGATTAAACCTAAGCTGTCTCCCATCATTCCAGAAATCTTGAACCACCCTATGCCAAGGATCAAGATGCCGTCCTGCAAATATGACGGCACGTCAGATCCGGATGACCATGTTGCAGTCTATGAAGGGCATATGTATTTATACACGCAGGTGGACGCCATCTGGTGTAATGTTTTTCCGTCTACTCTGACTGGGATTGCCCAGACATGGTTCAAGAGTATCCAGGCTGGTAATGTTTCAAGTTTCTCTCAGCTTTCATCTATGTTCAACACTCACTTCGTGAGTAATAGGCGTCGTGAGCGCACAACTGGCGAGTTGTTATCTATCAAGCAGCGAGAAAATGAGAGCCTGTGAGATTTCATTGGCCGTTTTAATGCTGAGGCGGTCACTATTCCTCGTCTTCAGCAAGATGTGGCGGTCCTAGCTCTAATGACTGGGCTGAGGGAGGGGTCCGCATTCAGGAGCTACCTGGGCCGGAAAACCTTCACCTCCCTAGAGCCAGTCTTAAGAAAGGCGAACGACTTCATTAGAGGTGAGGAGTTTGACAAGGCCGCGGGCAGCCAAAGCCGCGAGCCCGAAAAGAAGAGGGATGATAAGCAGAAGAGAGAAAAGGGTCGCGAAAATGATCGCGGCCGAGATGAAAGGAAGCAGGAGTCAAATGTGGTCAACAAAGGAAATGACCACGAGAAGAATGACCGCGAAAGATTCGTGTACAAAGATAAGTTCGATGCATATACGCAGCTCACGACCTCAAGAGCTCGGATATACCAGATGAACAAGGACAATGATAAATGGCAGCACCCAAAGCAAATGTTTCACAAAAACCGTGATAAGAGCAAGTGGTGTGATTTTCATGGAGATCACGATCACACTACTGAGAACTACAGACACTTGAAGGATAACCTAGAGGATCTGATAAGACGGGGTTACTTCACCCAATACAAGGCTCAGTCAAAAGATGGGAACGTGGTAAAGCCTAATAACCAGAATGTGCAATCGCGGATTGCTGAGATCCATGTTATAAGTGGCGGTCCAATTCATGGTGGCAGCGTCAATGGGGCCAAGGCAAGTCTGAAAGAATTCAGGCACCAAGTCAATTTCAATGAAAGCATGCAATGTAGAAGGCCGCCAGTAATGCCCGCTATGTCTTTCACAGTTGAAGATGCAAAGCATGTCGTTTACCCTCATGACGACCCTCTGGTGGTCACACTGAAAGTATCAAACTGTCTGATCCACAAAATTCTGGTGGACGGAGGAAGTTCAGCAAACATACTGTATCTCTCCAATTTTGAAAAGCTGATGATCGGCCGGGAGCATTTGAAGCCTGTTCGCTACCCGGTGATAGGTTTCACGGGGGCGTCAGTAATCCCAGAAGGGCTGATAACCCTACCGGTAAGGGTAGGAGAAGATGAGAACGCCAGGGATGTAATGGCAGAATTTTTGGTAGTTGACGTGCCGGGAGCTTACAATGCAATTATCGGACGCCCTTTCATCCATGACGTCCAAGGAGTTGTGTCAACTTATCATTTGACTATGTTGTACGTCTCCAATCTCGGGGCAACAACAAAGTTAAGAGGAAATCAGGAGATGGCAAAATCATGCTATCTAACAGCACTAAAGCAGCCGGCAAGGAGAATTCCGATAGAAGATCTGAATCCGCCAACCCGAAAGCAAAGGCGAGCTCAGAGGAAAGCTCTGACGAATGAGGAAGGATCCGGGAAAGGGGTTGAGGAGATGGATGTTTCAATGGAAGAATTGGAATCCAGGCCTGATGATACAACAAGCCCCAAACCGGACGGAGAAACAGAACAGGTGATGCTGGCGGAGGATCCGGCAAGGACAGTAGCCGTTGGAACAGACATGGACCCAAAGGTCAGCGTCAACCTGGTGACTCTCCTAAGAGAAAATGCGGACGTCTCCGCGTTCTCGGCGGATGAGATGCCGGGAATAGACCCGACCGTGATGGTACATCGTCTAAATGTTGACAACACTGTCCGACCTATCAAGCAAAAGAAGCGAAATTTTTCGGCCGAAAAGAACAAGGCCATCAAGGAAGAAGTTGATAAGCTGCTGGCTGCCGACTTCATTGAGCCGTGCGACTACCCAGAATAGTTGGCCAATGTGGTTATGGTGAAAAAAGCTAACGGCCAGTGGAGGATGTGTGTCGACTTCACGGACCTCAATAGAGCCTGCCCAAAGGACTGCTATCCATTACCAAGAATAGACCAGCTAGTAGACTCTACTAGCGGTCACGCACTACTCAGCTTTATGGATGCATTCTCAGGTTATCACCAGATTAGTTTGCTGGAGGCCGATAGAAAGAAGGCAGCATTCATCACATATTGTGGCGTGTACAATTACAAAGCAATGCCATTTGGCCTCCGCAATGCAGGAGCAACATACCAAAAGCTGGTCGATAAGGTATTCGCGGATCAGAGGGGGAGAAACATCGAGGCATATGTTGACGACTCCATCGTCAAAAGCAAGACTGACCGCGAACACATAGTTGACTTAGAAGAAACTTTCAGAACTTTGAGGAAATATAAAATGAAGCTTAACCCAAAGAAATGAGTCTTTGGGGTAAGAGCTGGGAAGTTTTTGGGATTTTTGGTAAGCAAGAGAGGGATTGACGCTAATCCGGACAAGGTGCAGGCTATTGTCAATCTGCCTGAGCCAAAGAGCGTGAAAGATATTCAGAGGCTGATAGGAAGAATGGCGGCCCTTACTCGATTCATTTCAAAATCAGCAGACAAGGCTTTGCCTTTCTTCGCGCTGCTAAGGGGAAATATGAAGTTCGAGTGGGGAGAGGAGCAAAGCAAAGCATTCCTGGCGGTAAAAGAGCATTTGAAAAGCTTACCCACCATTACAAGGCCCGAGATTGGAGACGTATTGCAATTGTATATCTCGGCCTCGCCGAAAACAGTCGCGGCCGTGTTATTGGTGGAAAAAGAGAAAAGGCAGCAGCCAATATACTTCGTTAGCCATATCCTTAACGGGCCAGAGAGCCGTTATCAGCTGGTTGAGAAAATGGCTTTGGCCGTGATAATCGCCGCCAGGAAACTCAGGCCATACTTCGACTGCCATCCCATTCAAGTTCTACCAAATCAGCCGCTAGAAAAAGCGTTGCAGAAGATGGATAGTTCCGGCCTTTTGTTGAAATGGGCCGTGGAACTATCAGAGTATGATATACAGTATAAGCCCAGGACCGTTATCGAGGCGCAGGCCTTGGCATATTTTATTGTGGAAGCCTCATATGAGGAAGAAGAAGTGGAGCAAAAGGAGGTCTGGCTGTTGGAAGTTGACGGATCGTCTGCTGTTAGCGGATCCGGGGCTGGTATAGTGATGATCAGCCCTGAGGGAAATTCATACCAGTACGCCATCAAATTTGCTTTTCCGGCATCAAACAACGAAGCAGAATATGAGGCAGCAATTGCGGGCTTGAGAATGTGCTTGGCGGATGGCGCTAAGAAGGTGCTCTTAAAAACGGACTCACAGTTGGTCAGCGGCCAGCTACGAGGAGAATTTGAAGTCAGAGAGGCCAACATGCTATAGTACGTGGAAAAGGCCAAGGAATTGATAGCTCAATTGAATCATTTTGAAATTCAAGCAATACCTAGGGCCGAGAACACAAAAGCGGACGCATTGTCAAAATTGGCAAGTTCTGACTCATTTAGCGTTGAAAAAACCGTCACGGTGGACATCTTGAAGTAGAAGAGCATAACGGAAAAAAGTGTGGCCGTATATAGCATAAATCAACAAGGGGAGTGGTTTAGTGAGCTGGTGGCATACAAGTTGACTGGGACGCTTCCTAGTAATCCTTCGTTTGCTAAGAAATTGAAGCGAGAAGCAAGCTGGTATGTCATATATCAAATTGAGCTGTACAAAAAGTCGTTCAGTATACCTTTGCTAAAGTGTGCAACCGCATGGGAATCCGCGAGGATACTCGAAGAAATACAAGAAGGTATATGCGGCAACCACATTGGCGGAAAGGCTTTAGCACTTAAGGCGTTGAGAGCAGGTTTCTACTGGCCAAGTATGCTGGCGGACGCACAGTGCTACGTCAAGAAGTGCGACAAGTGCCAGAGATATGCTCCCATCATTAACAGACCAGCCAATGATTTACAGCCTATCCTCTGTCCGATTCCGTTTGCTCAGTGTAGAATGGAAATCCTGGGACCATTCACCACAGCAACAGGAGGGAGGAGATTCCTAATAGTGGGCATTGATTACTTTACAAAATGGATAGAGGCCGAACCGACAGCAAAAATCAAGGCGAATCAGGTCAAGAAATTCATCTGGCAGAACATTATTACAAGATTTGGGATCCCCATGGCTATCGTTTTCGACCATGGCGTCCAGTTTGATTGTCGTCCCGTACAAGAATTCTTAACGGAGTTCCGTGTGAAGTTCGCATACTCAGCCGTTTGCCATCCCTAGAGCAACGGGCAAGCAGAGGCCGCGAACAAACAGATCCTGAACGCCTTGAAGAAAAAGCTAGATGAGTTCAAAGGAGGATGGGCTGATATGGTGCCAGCGGTGCTATGGTCAAACAGAACAACAGAGAAGGAAGCAACGGGAGAAAGCCCATTCAAGCTAGCCTTCGGCGCAGAAGCGGTATTACCAGTAGAGGTGGGGTTACCCTCTTATCGGATCAAGCACCAAGACCTTCAAAGAAACGGCCAAGCACTCAGGGAAAGCCTAGACATGCTGCCAGAAACAAGGCTCATGGCGGAACTGAGAGCAGCCGCCTATAAAGATAGAATCAGCAAGGCTTACAATAAGAAAGTCATGGAGAGGCCGTTAGATGTTGGCGACCTAGTCCTTCGCAGAACAGCAGCCACCGGAAAGGCACATATTGAGGGAAAGCTGATTGCTAACTGGGAAGGTCCTTACGTCATAGCCAAGAAGATTTCTCCCGGTTCTTTCATTTTAAAGAGCATGGATGACAAGGAGCTTAAAAATTGTTGGAATGCTAGCGTCCTAAAGAAATACCATGTTTGAGCTTTTGAATGTAATAGGCCGAAAGCCACATCTCATTACATAAATAATACAAGCTTCCGTTAAGCAATTCATCAATTGTCTTATTATTTTCATACGTACAAATCAAAAGCCATATGACAGGCTCAAAGTGCGTTAACGGTCATATGACAGACCGAGCACAAATCAAAAGCCATATGACAGGCTCAAAGTGCGTTAACGGTCATATGACAGACCTAACACAAATCAAAAGCCATATGACAGGCTCAAAGTGCGTTAACGATCATATGACAGACCTAGCACAAATCAAAAGCCATATGACAGGCTCAAAGTGCGTTAACGGTCATATGACAGACTAAGCACAAATCAAAAGCCATATGACAGCTCAAAGTGCTTTAACGGTCATATGACGGACCTAAGACAGGAAACTAAAGCCATATGACAGGCTCAAAGTGTATTAACGGTTATATAACAGATCTAACACAAGAGCATAAGCCATATGACAGGCCCATGTGCATTAACGGTCATATAAAAAACCAGATGATAATTATCGTTGACAAACAAAAAGATTGGCAGACATACAACAATCAGGTGACAATTAAAACGATAGAAACGCAAGATATAAAGTACTTTCCCATAAAATAAAAGCTACTGGCTTGGCGACCAACTACAGACAAAAAGAAGGCGGCCAAATAAAAGGCTTTTAGTTGGAATCATACTTATAAAATTAAGAAACGTTAATGTTTACAAACGCCAACATGGGCCAAATCAAGTGTCTAAATATTCATAGAATTAAAAATTACAAGCTATTAGAAGAACAAGAAGAGTTGAGAGAAGGCCGCCAAAAAATTCAAGAGGGGGGAGCATCCTAGTTTATCTGCTTCGCCAGGTCCTGAGGATCCGCATCGCCTATGGCATCCTCGTCGGCAAAAACTTTGGATCTCCCTCAAATGACGTGAGATGTTGGCCTAGCAAGTATGGGCATCTTCGATCACATTCCGCCAAATCCCGAAATGGTCTTGCAAACACATCTCATAGCGGCCACCCACCCGCCGTCATACCTCTTATGGAGGGCCGTTGCATATTCATCGAGCTGTTTGAACTTAGCAACCTTGGCGACCCCCCGGCCTCGGCTTCGGCCGCAGTCAAAGACGGCAACCTCCTTCTCGGTGTTAGCGGCCTCCGAGCTTTGGTCAATGTGTTGACATTTTCCTTAGTCTCTTCCAATAAAGCGGCTCGCGGTCTCAAGGTTTTCAGCTCATCCTCGAGGGGCTGCAAGGCAGCAGTCTTGGTTGCCAGTTTGTCCTCAGCATCCTTAAGCAAGTCCTGGCAAGTCTCTAGCGACTGTTTATAGCTATCCGACAACTTCTGGTACTCAACATACTTGCTCAATCAGCTCAAGAGCAAGATTGTTGGCTCGCGGAGAAGAAAGAAGAACGTCAACACAAATGCAAAAATAAATAACGATGACAAATGGAGGAAGAAACATACCACAAGTTGGTCGTGAGCCAACCTAGCAATGGAGTCACCAAGGACCCCGCCGGCTGTCAATAGGCAATTGCATGCCTTTCAAAATCCGTAGGCGAGAACGCCACCGTTCTCCGGAATATCGGCATACAACGATTCATCCTCTCTAACGTCCCAATCAGGTTGGTAGATCTTGCCTGGGACGATAGGACGGCCGCAAAACGAGGCCGCCATTGAATCACTCGGCGGCACTTCTTTCTTCTCAATCCACTCACCAAATCGAGAGAAAATGCCGGGAGATAAGTTAGATAGAAAACTCGAGAAGTGATCATCTCCTGGATCTTTTGACAAATGGTGGAGAATGAGCCGAGACAACCAAGTACCACCTGGTCGGGAGACCGGGATCCGTGGCCGCGACCTCCACATGCCCTTGGCTCCCTGGATCATTCACGTCCGTGTTTTCTATTTGGACGATTTCATCGGCGGGGGTAGAAGTGCCGGGACACCGCCAAGGCCGGCCGCTTGTTAGCGGAGGAGTCTACCGCAGATCGTTCTCGTGGCCGTCTCCTTGTCACGCCTCCCCGGCCACAAAGGAAGTAGAAGACCTTAGAGGGACAAGAGACGTTGCGCACCGCAGCCGGCAACGTAGTGCCGGCAACCGGAACGAGGGACGCGAGCGACGGTCACCCCGCCACGACCACGACGAATATTTTGAGGGCCGTGGCGGTTCCCTCCCCGGCGACCACTAGTAGTCCCATGCATGGTCTCGTGCTCGTGGGACGGAGCAGGCGGCAAATTGGTTAGCGGCTTGAGGTTCTCGTCAACGCCAAGGGCGTCAAGATCAAGATGGTCAAAGCCTCGCACAAACAGAAGCAATTAAAAAAAAAAAAATTTACTATTTTCATCAGACGGACCAGTCCGACAACAACACTTACCATTTTCATGAGTAGGGCAGAGCAGCATGGCCGACAAGGGCTCGTTCCCCAGGATGTACTTGGAATGAGGAATCCAATATTTGGGCTCCTTAACCCTTGCCTCCTTCCCGTCCTCATAAGTAACTAAATATTCTCCGTGTCAAAATAATCAAAGGCCGCTAACTCCTCCCCAGTTAACGGAATAATGGGTAAATGATCCATATGAGGACGAGACTCGGTGAAATGACGACGCACAGGATAATCTTCAGGAACCTGCAACCAAAAGAAGGCATCCTGCCAACCTTTTAAACCAGTCATTTTAGGTTGGACGGTCATCTTCTTGTCGGCTGTAGTGAGCGACCACCAACCTGCCTGCCTAGAAGATCCATTCTTCTTCAGCCAATGGATGTGGCGGAACAGATTTAGCGTTTGCGGAAAATCCAAAAAACGGATAACCCAGATGTACGCTATCAAATTCCGGACCGCCAAAGGAGTCAATTGAGCCAAGCACACGTTGAACGCGTTCAAAATCTTTACCAAAAAAGAATCCAGAGGAAGGCGGAGGCCAAACTCGAAGTGATGAGTATACACGGCCACGTGACCGGGAGGACACTCTGTCACAATAGCCCCCTCTGGTGGAACTATCAGCCGATAACCCTCGGGAAAATAATATAAATCCCGAGCAACCCTGGGGTAGGAAAAATCATTGGCGTCCTGACGCCATGACCCGTCAATTTCTACGCTAAGAGGACCAGCACTATAATCAGCAGGCAACCAAAGAGCATCAGTGCCAGGTCCAACCTCAGTCTCATCCTCCATTTGATTGGAGTCGTCAACCCTTAATTTGGCAGCACGGGAACTTTCCCCAATCGTGTGTGCCAACAAAGGCACAGAATCAGCCGCGTCCTCAATAACGCGTACAGCAGGACTCGCAGGAGCGCTGCGACGGTTGTAGACAGTTTCCTGACGGACCATAACGGTAGCAATGGAGTCGTTGTCGTCACCTAAATCAATAATATGAGGGTTAGGAGCCGCAGATTGCTGTAAACGGTCGATAAAGTTGGCCGTTACCTCCACCCCAGCATCCGCCAAACTATCCAACCAAGCATGCTCTCTAAGAGGTGCTACATCAAGGCCGGGAACGGCATCGGCCGGAGGATGTCTAACGGATCGCCTAGCAAGAATCTGGTGCCTAAGCTCTCTAAGCGTTTGCTGGTCACCACTCTGACTAGCGGATAGATACCTCCTAGTCAGGCTATGCTCCTCAGGGGTAGCAGGGTCGTTTAGAAACTTTGACCTTAACTCTTTTTCTCTCTCAACGGTAAGAGGTATGTTCGCTTACAACCTGGTCCTCCCCACTGGGCTTGAGCCAGAAGCAGGCTCACTATCGGCCAAAGGGGAAGAGGGCTCGCTATCGGCCAGGGGAGAAGAAGGGTCACTCTCGGTCATGAACGCCTCACTAGGGGTATTCTGGCTATCAGACTGATCCGACATGATGAAAACGCAAAGAAACTTAATAAAACGCGGAGAGAAATTGAAGAAATACCTGGAAACGAAAGGTCGCCGGAGAAAAGTAAAGTAGTATGTGAAAGACGCCGGAAAAGGTAAACAAAGTCTCCGAACAGCGAAATTGCACCGAAAAGCTTGAGCTTGAGCCAAGGAATCACCGGAAAGATAGGAAAAGCACCGGCGAAAGACAAATCTTCAAACCCAGAAAAAACCCAGAAAATGTTCGTCAAGAAAAGACGAAATTTTCAGTGCACTAGAACCGGAAAATGAAAATTAGAGGATTGAGTAACTTTTCGAAGCAATTTGTGCAAGAAAAAATCAGTTTCTGAGCAAATGAAGCTGCGGGTATGGAGGTTTGTGAGAAAAGAAATGGAAAAGAAAGAAGGAAAGCTTGAGAATGATGGAGAAATCCAGAAAAAGGACAACTGTTGTCCATATATATAGCGAATGAACGGCTGAGATTAGAAGGACCCTCCAACTTCTCTCCAGATATATGCCAAGTGTCACAGCAAGGTTAAACCCTAATAAAGAATTGGGCGGGATTTTCGGAAAGACAATGATTAACTTTTCAAAACTTTTCAACTCCTTACGACGACACGTGGCACCCAACGAACCAACCTCTCCGAAAAATTGAATACGGCAACAATGACTCGCGTCCACCGACAACATCCTTAGCGGTCAAGACCCCAAAAGATGCTGGGGGGCTAGTTGTATGGGTATAACCCAAGTACGTTAGCGGACCCCCATGAGGAGTCCGCGAACACAATTACGGACGCGAATATTGTAAGTGTCGCCTAATGCTCTAACAAGTCAGTTCATTGATGTGGCCCGACAACATTGGCGGTCGCCCAACAAGACAAAATAAGGGAATCTTCCCAAGTGTCAGGTGCACCACAACCGTACACGTGTAGAAGGATTACACACCCTGTCAGAGGAATAGTACTTCTATAAATACCCCACTAGTACTATTCTACAGGTACATTCCCTCACACTCAGAATTCTTATCTCTCTCTCTCTACTTTCTCTCTCTAAATCCTATTTGGACACGTGCTGACTTGAGCGTCGGAGGGGGTTTCCTCGCATCCCTCCCGAGGGTAGTTCACGTTTGCTTCTTGTGCAGTTATTCAATAGCGGAGTCTAACCCCAATCTTTGGCGGACTTCTCACAAGACCGCCAACCGTTTCAACACCGAAACACTTTTAATCAGCCCTAGGTTCATGGTTTAATTATTTTCTGCTCTGTTGTGGAGAGTGTGAATTTATCTTGTATAATTAAAGGTTAAACTGGAAAATCTTGAAAGTGTAAGTCTGATATCATTTTTCCGTGGAGATGCACACACTACTCAATATTATATAGAAAAAAATTGCCCAGAAATACCTTATAAATATCTCTTTTTTGCGCACAAAACTACCTTATAATTTCTTTTAGTCATGGTACCTCTACAACTAATGGTTCCCTACCAAATTTTTCTCTATGGCCCTCTGAAAACCAAGTTGTCTCCTTTGTTCTGTCATCCTCCGCCTATGTCAATTACCTACCCTGTCTATCATCATTCAACCCTCTCCACCCATCAAAAACTCTCTATAAGTCATTCTTCACACTCTCTCTCGTGTCTTTCTCCGCCAATAAATTGCTTCTTTAAACTAAACGCACATCAACCGGTAAAACACAATTGCACTTAGTTAGCAACATAGTTCGAAAATGAGGTTTCGGTCACGATCGCGGTAACGGTCACGGTGATGTGGGAATGGGGATGATACGGTTGTCGTACCGCCAAATATCGGCTTAAACCATGAGAATTCCCTAGAACCCGCCTAAAACACTGGTTTTTTACACCTTTACGATGCGGGTAATATCGGTTCGGTAGATTTGAAAACCTTTACAACATGCGGCCTTGTTTTGACACCATGGTTAGCAACGAGAATGAAGAGTGGGAGCTCGTAGTTTTACGGAAAAAAATTCATATTTATAAGGTTGTTTCCTACCAAATTTCTTTTTACATGTGATTTATTTATACCTTGTTATGTTGTGTCTTGACTGGTTATGTTAAAGCTGCTTGAATAAACCCATTAAGAGGGCGATCACATTGGGTGAGGCAGTATTGATGTGGTTTTTGTTGCTGAAGTTGTTATATATTAAAGTTGGATAAGTTCATTTTGATGCTTGTTCTGGTTCTTAATACGTATATTGATCATTTTGGCAGGATGCTAGATATCCTTGAAAAGTTTTTTACGCGCAAAGGTTATTCCTTTTTAAGACTCGATGGCTCTACGCCGACAGGATTGCGCCAGTATCGTGTTAACGACTTCAACTCAAGTCCCAGCAAGCAGGTATTAAATGAAATTATTGGCCTGCAAAAGCTAGTTATTGCTGCGGAAATTTAACCTGCTAAATATCCTTGTAGATCTTTCTTGTTTCAACTTGAGCTGGTGGACTTGGATTAAATCTAGTAAGCGCTAACCGTGTAGTGATATTTGATCCAAACTGGAACCCATCACATGATCTGCAGGCCCAAGATAGATCATTTCGTTTGGGCCAGAAGAGGCATGTAACCGTCTTCCGCCTTATTGCTGCCGGCTCTCTTGAGGAACTAGTGTATACTCGTCAAGTATACAAACAACAGTTATCAAACATTGCTGTTTCCGGGAAGATGGAAAAGCGGTATTTTGAAGGCGTTCAGGTGGAGAAAAATTCACATTAACTTATAAATACAGTCTCTTTTTTGGTTCTTCCTGATCCCTGAAGCCAAATTATCATTGTGTTCATTGCTTTCCCCTTCTTCAGGACAACAAACAATTTCAGGGTGAGCTTTTTGGAATAGGTAATCTGTTTCGAGATCTTTCTGACAAACTGTTCACTAGTGACATAATTGAATTGCATGATAAGCATGGACATGAATCTATGGATACAAAGAACGTGAATAATCTTGGGGTACATGTTTGGCCCAATATTTTATGCATTGGTGGCAAAAAGGAATTTGAAATATTGGATATGAGAAGTAGTTATCAAATGGCTAAATAAGTGGCAAGGAGTGGGCACACGTGCAATTTAGTTGAGATAAACAAGGAAGTAGTTGAGAATAAAGGGGAGATGCAATCTACTGGCTCTTAGTGGAGGATATTCCTTTAGTTATATATATTTGTGTATTGTAACCTACTTTAGACTCTAACCACTACGGGACATTGGCATACAATAACTCTTTCTCCCTAGCTATTACTAATCTTCATTATTCCATACTCCATAGCAAACACTCTCACTATCTCCATTAATACTTTACAAAGCTACTGTGTAAATTGTACTCAAACGCCTATATTGACGGCGACACCTTCATAGTGGATTGGTGATCAAGAGAATCACCCGCGGTTTTTCCTATCTTTCGGGTTTTCCGCGTCAACAATTGATTGTCTTTCTATTCTTTTATTTACATTCTTGTTGATCATTAATTATTTCATATTTAATTTTGTATATTGTTCTTGTTGTTGGCTTCCCAATACCTTTTGCGTATTTGGTACAAAATCGGCATAAACAATTTGGCGCCCACCGTGGGGCCTTCAACAAGATCTCTATACATCGTTCATCACTTTCTTTTTGTCTACTATTTTGTTTGTGTCTTCTCTTTTTCCTGTGTTTGCAATGGCAGGAGATTGGGTAACCACTCAAGAAGTCATAGATGAACTCAACCGCGTCAAGGCTGCTATGGCGGAATTGCAGAATAGCTATGTCGCATCATGCATGGAGAATCAAAGCCTGAAATCTGCTCAAAAGTCCAAAGGCTCTAAGTACCGCAGCATAGGCGATATCTCCAAAATGCCTGGCCTGGACGGAGGCCTATTCGAAACTCCTGTGGGCCACAACATTCCTGCTCACGGTGATGATTCAGATGGAGATGCTGACGCCGACGTCGAGCATGAGCATGACGCCGACGTCGAGCATGACGCCGACATCATTGGAGACCAGGCCAAGGGGCAACCGCGTTCCGTCGCCGACGATCCCATCCAGCAACGTCTTCAGCGGCTAGAAGACATGATCGCCATGATCCCCGGCGTCCCACGCCCTATGGAGAAAGCGACGCCGAACAATTATGTGGACTCACCTTTTGTTGATTTCATTGTCATGGTCGAGGTTCCAAAGCGGTTCTCCGTCCCAACCATGAAGATGTACGATGGCACTACAGATCCAAATGACCACGTCGCTCAATACAAACAACGGATGATCACCATCTCAATTCCTCGTAGCATGCGCGAGGCATGCATGTGCAAAGGATTCAGATCGACGTTGACTGGAACAGCCCTGCAGTGGTTCATCCACCTTGGTAAAAGGTGTCGATTCCAAATTGTGACGTTAAGACGGCGATTGAAGCTTTCCGACAGGGATTGGATGAAGACTCAGATTTGTACAAAGAACTTACCAAGTATCCCTGTCCAACGTTCGAGGATGCTCAAGCCAAAGCCTTGGCCCAGATCCGGTTGGAGGAAGACATGCAGTCAAGAAAGGAATTCTATGACGTCGACAACAGGAAATCAACGCCAAACAAAGAAAGTTCGTGGCGTCCAAAGCCTTATGATCGTCCACAACAAGTTCATATCAGACTCATCAAGCCAACGACTGGAAAAACGATCCTAGTTGGACGTCGTCCAAAAAGTGATGCCGACGTCAACAAAATCTCTGCGACGGCGACGGTCAGTTGGACGTCGTCAATTATTTCATATCTCAAGGAGGGTAAGCACGTTCCCTGAAGTTGGAACGTCGTCCATCTGAAAATCTATCACTTTTAATCGTATTATGTTGACAACAAAAGGGACGCCACTGCAGGTAAGTAACCAACAAGTTAAATTGAGTTATTCCATTTCATTTTGTTCTCAACATATTCGATTTCCTTCGTATTTTAAGCATTATTTCTTTTTATATTATACTAACTTGAGCGTCGGAGGACCGTTGGCCTCGCCAACGACCATCTCATCTTTGTTATATGAAGACATGCATAGGGGACGGGGATTCGTCGACAGCCAACACTGAGACAACCGAACACCACAATGTTCACATTCATCTGACACCCACATCAACGTCGACGACGACATCATAGTTAACGCCGACCTTTATTATGACGACGACAATTTTAAGCTGGGGCATCAAGGTTTGACGGCGTTCAGGTAAACACAAAATGACTTCTATACACAAAGGGACACACACCTTAATAAGTCATCACAACAACATACAAAACACCACGCGCAATTAATTAGAAGAGGCAATTTAGCCCTTCGTAGCAATTAATACTGCAAGTGGTTTCAAACATCAAAGGTACCAACACACATACGTACACACATTCATACAAACATTAGGGCCCTACACTTGACGACATATCCTGGATGACAACGTTTAGTTTTAAAACTAAACCTCTAGTCATGATGGAAAATTTATATACATACATACATACATACATACATACATACATACATACATACATACATACATACATACATACATACATACATACATACATACATACATACATACATACATACATACATACATACATACATACATACATACATACATACATACATACATACTTACAAACATACATTTGCACAACACACAACAAAGATATACAACGACTTTTATACACAAAAACTAACACTGAAAACTAATTTGTCTCCATGGCATCTTTGTCATCTACAATAGGGGCAGATTGAGCAGTTGTCGCCGTCTCAGCAGCGGCAGCGACGCCGTCAGGAAGCAGGTCGTCGAGAGCTCTAAAAAGAGCAAGGAATTTATGGACGTCGTCTTCTGGAGTCCATGACGCCGTCTGACCTTCCATGTTCTAGCATCCATTGCCTCCTTCAATGACGTCTCCTTGACGATTTTGGCGTCATCAAGGATGACGGCGGCAGTAGTTATCACAGCAGCAGCGACGGCGGCAGACGACATGGTGTTCTCTGACGACAGCGCATGAAAATAAGCAAGGAAACTAAGTAAAGACAGAGTGACGGCGTCCGAAGTGAACGAACAACATACTTGAAGCTATTTGAAGGAGAAGATTTAGGGAAGAGTGTAATTGATGCCACTTCCCAAGACGGTTGAGCAAGTGTCATCAATTAGGGGCAATTGTTTGGCCCAATATTTTATGCATTGGTGGCAAAAAGGAATTTGAAATATTGTATATGAGAAGTAGTTATCAAATGGCTAAATAAGTGGCAAGGAGTGGGCTTACGTGCAATTTAGTTGAGATAAACAAGGAAGTAGTTGAGAATAAAGGGGAGGTGCAATCTACTGACTCTTAGTGGAGGATATTCCTTTAATTATATATATTTGTGTATTGTAACCTACTTTAGACTCTAACCACTACGGGACATTGGCATACAATAACTCTTTCTCCCTAGCTATTACTAATCTTCATTATTCCATACTCCATAGCAAACACTCTCACTATCTCCATTAATACTTTACAAAGCTACTGTGTAAATTGTACTCAAACGCCTATATTGACGGCGACACCTTCATAGTGGATTGGTGATCAAGAGAATCACCCGCGGTTTTTCCCATCTTTCGGGTTTTCCGCGTCAACAATTGATTGTCTTTCTATTCTTTTATTTACATTCTTGTTGATCATTAATTATTTCATATTTAATTTTGTATATTGTTCTTGTTGTTGGCTTCCCAATACCTTTTGCGTACTTGGTACAAAATCGGCATAAACAGTACATAGATTCATGTATTCGCAGCTACTTGCAATTTGAGGGATGAGCAGCATCAAGTTAGTCTGAAGCAAGTTAGTTAATTTTTTCCAACCGATATAGGTTAATTAGTCTAGTTAATTTTGTTCCCCTGACTCACAGTTTTTTTTTAGTCAAAATTGATGTATAATGATGGTGATTAAACAATTTTGTATATTTTTTTTTGTATGGTACATCTCCTTGTATCACTAGTGGAAAAAAGTTCAACCGTTGCGGTCAAAATCGGGCTTACCGCTCCGGTTTTGGACCGCATCGGTTGGACTCGCAGCAGTCCCCAAATATTAACGGATCTGGTCCTAAACCGGATCAGTTAATAATTTACTGTTGCGGTTTTGACCCAAAACCGCAGCGGTTGACCACCCCAAAAACCAATTTTTTTTTTTAGCATTTTTTCATTATTAATCGATACAAAATCAATAGTATATGATAAAAAGTACTAATACTCATTTTATTATATATAATTGAGCATAAATTATTACAGATACATAAAAAATATATTTCAAGTTCTAAATCAAATGAGACACCTGGACTAAGCTATACGTTTATTGTTTCTGTTTATCATATAGTGTTTCTGTTTATTTTATGTTAACCATTCAACGCAGCACATCGTTCGTTGGTGTTTAGTTCACGTAGCACCTGCAACATTGCATAATCATATCAGATCAAAGAAAAACAAGGCCGAAGATATTACCAACTCACAAAATGAAGCTTACTATGAGAGCAGCTTAATTTCATTACTAACAAAAGAACAAGAAAAAAATATTAACAATAAACAACTTTAACACATAAAACCACATCTCAAAATGAAGCTTAATCTTCCCTTTGTTTATCCTTTTTTATTTCCTTTTCACTTAACTGTTGCTCTTCATAAACTTATCATCTCAGTTTAAATATTATTCTCAAGAAAAAAAGGCAACTAATGCAATAGATAAAGCATTCTAATTGGGACAAAACTCATACTGATCAAATTTTGTGAAAATGAGCTGAGCAATTTGCAATCTAGTAGTGAATAGAAGATAATTCCACAGCATGCCAGCAAGAAATAAAATTAATGCAACAAAACTAATGGATGTCGCTTATAATGTAACAGGAGCAAAGCAGACAGTGCAGCAAGCAACACACACTGGCAGTTGCTGCTGCAGCTTTGCAGCCTGCTGACAGCAACTATGACTGGTTGCCACAGTCAGCAATGGAGCCCACAGTTATCCCCTTTACCCCGAGACTCAGAACACCTCCAGGCGTGACTTGACCTCAAAACATTCCCAAAACATGTTCTTTATCCCCCAAAATAGTGCAGCAAAACCAGGAGAAAAACAACAAATTAGTGGAAGAGTATTATTATTATTATTATTATAACTAACACACTGAATCATTCTTGTACTAACTAATTAACTCTTTGAATAACAAGCCGCTGACATTAATGAAATAAAGAGTGAAGTTAAACGAGATACAAGTTGTATTTTGGATAAAGCATACTTCAAATTGGTGGAAGTGTACTAGTCTCAACATTTGAGCTCATAGAAAGTAGTATTATAAAGGCATTATTAAACTAGCTATCTAATGTTCAGTCTTTAAGCAACTCCTATATTCTTAACGACCTAAGTCATGCTTAGGTGTACAAAAAAGATTGGAGGCTTTTTGCGAAAGTATCTTATCTTCCCCTTGTCCAACCTCACAAGACTTGCTTTTATTATTGCTAGTGAGGGAATTAGAAAGTGCCTTGTCGACTGTGGAAACTTGCAGGCTTTGCAACCAAACACATAATTTCTAGAAAAAGAGGAAAAAATATAAAGGAACATCTAGATAAATAGTTGCATAGCAAATTGTAAATTTCTAGAGCGGCATAACTCTTAAATCTAAATACACAAATACATGGCCGCAAAATCAAGTGGTCTATAGCATAAACAATATCCACTAAGTATTAAACCCATAACATTAACCAAAGAGACATCGTAGGAGACAACTTATACCCTTGATTGAAAACTGCTTCTATAATTATATTCACACATAATGATATTCACATATAGTAGGAGACAACTTATAAAAGAAGAAAGTGTGATAAATTGACTAGTCGATCATCAACATTAACTCCTAACTACTACAATATCATAACATCTTATACCCTTGTGTGTAAAAGAAAACCATTTCCAAGTGCAACAATCTTAACATATTCAAGCATAACTGAATGTTACTCTACAAAACACCAAGTGAACAAGACAAATTACTAAGAATACAGAAAAAAGCAACAATATGAAGAAAAGAAACTACTCACCAACTCAGAGTTTCAACAGTTCTGGTAGGGTGAAATTTAGCTCCTCATTCCAAACAGGTTTTATGCAATTGTTGATTACCTTAGTCTTTGCCATCTAGGGGAAAGCAAAACAAACAAAACATCATAAAAAGGCAGCAGATATTTGAGGAACGAGACAAGAATTAGTAAACAGGAAGTAACAATTGATCTAACCATTTGAGACAAATTTCATTCCTTCCCTTTCTTCATCCTTTTTTGTTTTCTTTTCACTCAGTTTACCACTTCTCTAGCTTCAATTTGTCCTTTTTGCTTTTAGTACTTCACTATAATTTTCTATATTCCCTACGTTTACTACTAAGAACTCGAAATTAAGACTAAACAACTAACTAAATTGCAATTGACACCATAATTGAATTGCGAATTGACACAAAAATCATTACTTTCAACATCAAGCAATTACAAGAGAGAAGAATACGAGTCAATCCTAAAGGATCAATATTTATCAAAATTAACAAGAGACTAATTGCAATTTCTATGTCTCTACCATTAACGCACAACAACCAAGCAGAAATTTTCACAAAAGTAAGATTACATAACTAGCAGCACTGAGATTAAGGTCAACAACAAAACAAAGCTTGAATATAAAATCAATTAAATGCATCAGATTTGATTATGATGATAAAAGTTCAAAATTCAGCACATTGAATTCACTAGCGTAACCCTAGAAATTCAAACACATGCATCTCGAAAATTTAATTTAAGGAGAAAGAAAGAAAGAGAGTTTACCTAGATCGAATCCATGGAGAAAGGAGAGCACGAAAGGCGACAACCATTGGCGGCACGCTACTAGTGGCGTCGACCTCCAAGCTATGGCAGTTGCTCACAAGATTTATGACAAAACCACCATATCCGAAGTACACGGCTAAGAGATTAACGAGAAAAAAAATTCTTGCATCTGAATTAAAATCGCCTCGCTGAGTTGTTGGTCTTCACTGATGGCGGTGTTGGTGAAGATGGGGAGATGAAGAGAGAGAGATGACGGTGCAACGGGCGAGACAACTAACGAATTTAGTTTCGTCTCTCAACTAACTGATGAGAGGAGGAGATGAAGACAAAGAGATGGCGGTGCTTATGGCGGTGAAGATCGAAAAGAGGAGGAGAGGATTTCGCCAGTTAGCGTTTAATGGCATGAGAGAGATGGCTGGGTGAGTGAGGTGAGAGATGAAACTTGAAAGGCACTGGAATGACTAATGAGAGAGGAAATAGGGTACTGTAACTGTTAGCGTGAATAAGTGAAGCGAGAGATTTGGATGGATGTTGGGCCTATCATTTTGGGCCGTAACTGATCCGGTTGGGACGAACCGAATCAGTTAATGAAAACTGATCCGGTTTTCCTCCCAACCGGATCAGTTAATTGACCAAAAATTTACCGCTCATAATTTGGTGGATTTACTGATCCTGTTTGGACAGAACCGGATTAGTTTTGTTGTGTCATATAAGGTTTTTTCCACTAGTGTATAGGGAAATGAAGTGTTTACATGAGCTGTAATGGCCCCTGCCCCTGCTGCTGGTTGAATGGCAGCCAACTAATTTTTTTTTTTTAATTTCAATTGCATGTAGCTGACCCGGTTCATCAAGGAGACCGGATCAGTTTGCTGGCCATTTTTATTTTAAATAAGATTTGCACTTCAACTGATCCGGTTTTGAAGGAAAGCCAGATCAGTTAATATGATTAACTGATCCGGTTTTCCTTCAAAATCGGATCAGTAAATATTTTACTGATCCGATTTTGGACCGGATCAGTAAATATTTTGGATCTGATGCGAGCCCATCCGATGCGGACCAAAACCGGATCAGTAAGTCCGGTTTTGACCGCATCGGATGGGCTTATCTCCACTAGTGTCATGGGCTTTTTTCGCAGACGACTTACTTTTTGGCAAAGCAATGCACACATCCATGACCAATCTAAAACAATTTCTGCACAACTTTTTTGTAGACCTTCAGGCCAACTAATAATCTACCATAAATCTTCGATCATTTTCTCCAAATACACCCCTCAATCGCAAAAATAGCAAATCGCTAGCTACCTCCACATGCAACCTGAAATGTCCCTTGGATGTTATCTAGGAATTCATTTTCCTCTCATAAACGCCTCAACAAGACTTTCACCACCTTATGGGAAAAACTTAGAAAAAGCTTAACTCATGGTTTAGCATGTTTCTCTCTAAAGCTGGACGAATGGTCCTGACCCAGAATTCCCTCGAAGCCATCCCCTCATTTGTTATGGCATCATCAATGATCCCAAATAAAATTACTAAATCCCTAGATGTGCTAAATCGTAATTTTTTTTCTGGAAAAACTCTTCCAAGTCTCAAGGCATTCTCCCTCATTTCTTAGGATAAGATTTTCAGACCGAAGTCCTTAGGAGGATTAGGACTCCAAAAAAAAAAACAAGTAAACCAAGGTTATCTAGCAAAATTAGGTTGGAAAGTGTTATCAAACCCCCTTTAATCTATGGGTATCAAGAATAAAGAATAAATACTTTAGTAAACCATCCTTTTTTTAATGCACCACTAAGCAATTTGACTCTGCCATTTGGAGAGCACTTCTCCATAACTGTGATCTTATTTGAAGTGGAATACGATGGAAGTTAGGAACTATAAATAAAATTTTACTTTAGCTTGACAATTGGTGCCTCCTAACTAGTATCATTAAATACTTAAAAATAGACCATAACTCCATTTAGAATCTCAATCTAATAGTTAACGCATGTACCACCCCTTTAATGGAATGGGATATTGATTACCCATGACTGCTTAATTATGCTATAATATCTAGTTCAACTTATATTGGGTATACATATACCAAATTAGGAACAACTAGATATTCCATGTTGGGGCCTCACAAACAACGGAGACTTCTCAACCAAATCAACCACTTCGCTAGCATATGACCCTAACAACTTCCTAGAACCGAAAAGGGCCTACAATTAGATTTGGCACCTAGACATTCCCCCATAAATTAAACATCTTCATATAGGAAATGCTTCAAGACGATCTGCCCACTCGTGATAGCCTACAAACGGAATATTGCTACATCGTTAGATTGTCTCTTCTGCTCCTACCAACCATAATCCAAAAACCATATTTTTGGCCAGTGCTCTAACATCTTGAACCTCTGAAACTCCTCGGAAGTTCAAAAATTTATTCAAGGAAGACTTCCAAACCAGCCCATAAACCAATGTTTGCTCTCCCTTTGCTAAAAAACAACACTTCAATCACAAAAAGTCATCTTTCTTGTTTGGAGCATACGGAAAGAGTAAAACTTCCTTATATTTAATATAACCATTTCTCAACTAGTATAATTCCTTATAGAGAAAAATATAATCTCTCAGAATGGCAAGCCAAAGTTAACAAAGATTTTATTTCTACTAACCCCTTTCAAGGTTACAGTATCCTAAAATTATTCGTGTTACCATCAAACTCTAATTCAATGGGTCCACCAACCACAAGTCCTCAACTGTTGGTTAGGGCTGTGAAAAAATGACCCAACCCGTTTACCGAACCCGAACCCGAACCCGAACCCGACCTGAAATAAGCGGGTTTGGGTTGAGATTTTTGACCCATTTAAGTAAATGGGTTGACACGACTTACCCATTTAATTAAATGGGTTAGGTTAAGGTTAACATCTTCAACCCGAAATTAACCTGCTTTGACCTGTTTAACTAATTAAAATATAAATTTCCTAAAAAGTTGTGTTAAAGATGGTGAAAATTTTAAAAATACTAACTATAGAACACAAAAATTGAAAAGAAAATCTAATCATGCATACTTTTATGTGAATTTATTGTTGAAAACTAATAAATTTTATTAAAAATTTAATAGTAATAAATATGTAAATGGGTTAAACGGGTTATATGGGTAACCTGTTTAATAAACAAGTCGGGTCAAGATTGAGTTTTGCAACCCGTTTAATAAACGGGTTAGGTTTGGGTTGGGACATGTTCAACCCGTTTATTATTAACCCGAACCCGAACACGACCCGATGTGATCTGTTAATCAGCCCTATTGTTGGTATTGTTATGCGCACCGCAAATGGAGACATCCTAAATACAAGTGCTTTCAAATTCGGGCCTAATACGCGACTTTCTTATCCAAAGCTCTCGCCCTCCCGACTGGTCTCCTCACCGCTGGACACCTAAACATCCCAAACTTTTGGTCGGTGACAACCAAGACCTTATCTGCATCATTCAAGGAAATTCAATTGTTCTGGAAGATAGATATTCTCCAAATCAGTATAGGATTTCGGACAATTTAATTTACTCACATTTTTCCTGAAGCCAATCAAGTTGTTGATCATCTCTCAGAACTAGGGCACTCTTTTCCCCATTTAGCGGCTATAATCAACTCAGTACGTATACGAGAATTCTATTTCCCATCATATTAATTATGTTAAATCATAAAGGTTCCTTAAGAGAAAGATTTTCTAGTTTCCTCCTTGTAACAAAAAAAAATATGCGAAGTATATATATTGCATTGTTGGTTTCTTTGGCAGCGGCATATGTTTACATATAATCCTTTTATAAGAACTTCACTGCAAACCCCACTATAGCTGCCCATAAATTATTGCAAGTGTCTTAGGTGTAACATGTAACACCATAACTCATTTTGTAACAAAATCTCACACGTACACAATGACACATGATGATACAAACTCCAATACAAAAGACTTGGACTACACAAATAATGACATGAATCTGATATCATTTTGTCATTTATTTCATGTCATATAATTTTTTATTTATTTCATGTCACTTCACTTCTATTTTGTGTCACTTCACTTTTGTTTTGTGTCGTTTTTTTCATTTATTTCATACTAATCTGATTTGTTTTATGTCATTTCAGTTTTGTTTGATTTTATTTTGTCATCTGCGTCTTATCATTTCTGATAGGATTCATGTCATTTCAGTTTTGTTTAATATCATATTGTCATCTATTTCATATCATTTTGGAACTATTTCATGTCATTTATAGAACTTTTAGTGTCATTATTGGTATATTTTATATTATTTTTAAAACTGTAATAATAATAAAAAATTGGAATGAAAAATTTTCTGCAAATTGACTTCAATTGTTCCAAGCATAAAGGATCAATGAAAAACAAATGTGTCCCTTCATTTCAGTCTCTTCAACACTCTCCCATTGTTACAATAAGTTTCATTTTTCTCCCACCGTTTCTACTACTTTCCTAAAGCGAACAATACTATCTCGCTTCTTCAGACACCTCAGTTAAGAACCCTTACCCTCTCCTTTCCTCTATATACCCCTTTCCCTTCTCCAAGAAATGCTGGGTTCAATTAATTTATTGATTATTCCCCAGTCGGAAAATCTCTGATCTCTCATCAAAGAATCACCGTCCTAAACTAAACAGGTCAAAAAAGGACAATTCGATGGAGATTGACTTCCAAATATCTACTATTCCGAGAAGAGATAGACGAAGAACTCGTAGTTTTGACCAATAATTTTTTCTTCATAATTCAACCCACAAGAACCTTGTGACCAAATTACTCCTCTCTTAAAGACAGTATTATCACCCTAGAAATTTCATTCCCTTGTTTCTCCAATCTGGAGGTGAATAAAACGTACCCATAATTATGGGACCCACAATCTTCATAAATAACCAGTTATAAACATCCAATGAAAGCTGGATCGGGTGCCCATCCACTTCGATTTTCTCACTTCCTTGAAACTTCCACCTCAAATACTTCACTTATTGTAATACCCTAACCGTCACAACAACAACAAAACCTCAATGACGCTGTACTTCTCCGACAACGATTCTTTCGCCGCCACTCTTGCCGCCACGAAGACTTGTGGTGAGGGGTGGAGTTGAAGAGAGAGAGAATGTCGAAATACTGAAGCATGAGGGAGGAGAGAGAGGGAGAGGGGATAAATAGTGGTTTATGGATTATTAGTCTATAAGTTATGGTGTAACAGTTACATCCAAGAATTTATATAAACCATAAAAAGTGACGGCAAAGCTATAAGATTATAACCTAGAGTATTATATCATTGTCATCATCATAACTTTTCGGAAATCAAACAACAATTTTTTATTCTGCCTTTATCACTCACATCGAATACAAGTTCAATAAAAAATCCATTCAAGTGTATGCTTTCTTTCAAAGATTATATATATATATATATATATATATATATATATACACACACATATACATACATATGTACATAGAATCATCAGAAGGCACTTGCCTAAGAACACTTCCACATTTCTTCTCTCTACATTTCTTCTCTATTTTCTCCTTCTCTAAAAACACGCTTCACCCCACAACTGGTATCAGAGCTTACTATTCATAAGCCTATTATTCACCGTCTACCACAGAGTTATACTCATAGAAGATATTTCACAAGTAACTATGGAAGCAGATAAGGTAATCCCTTTCCTTATGAACTGAATTTAAATTCAATCCCCTAGTTTATAATAATACTAAGATCTGTTAAGACGATTCTATAATTTCATATAGGATAACTAAGAATTTCTCTTCATCACTCAGCTAGAATAGAAGATCTTGAATTAGCCAATATTGTACTGAATTTATTAAAAGAAGAACACAATAAGATAAATAAACTTATACAAGTACAACTAGAAATTGAAAAATTAATAGATTTCCTAAAACAACTAGAACTTAGACAATCACTAATAGAATTTGAACAATTAATAATTTCAATATGACTAAATCACAACTTAGAAACGCCTTAGAAGACATTGAAATGCGACAAAATATGTTAAATTTTCAGATACGGATCCAACAAGATAAAATAGATGAATACGAAGACTATTTATATGAAGCTAATAGAAGAAAAGATATTGAACTAAGAGATGCCTTAAGGAAATATCTAGCCATTAGGGACTTTGAATGCTGCTAATTGTTTAGATTCTTCGGTTAATTTTAATTGGTGAAAAATGGAAGAATCTATTAAAATAATACATCTTAATACCAAACAAATATTAGACAAAGTCTATAGAGTAGAAAATAATTTTAATGAAGAGATACAAAATCTTAGAATAGAATATAGTAATAAAATTGATAAAATCGAAGAACAACTTATAAGTAATATAAAAAACAATAATGAAATATCCGAAATCCATGAATCAGATAACGAAACTCTAAATAATACTGTTATAGAAGCCTTAACTACGGACATTGAACGACTTGAAGTAAACAATATAAATGTGTTGCAGGACAGTGATGAAACTCATTTTTATTAAGAATTGCTAAGTCATTTGTCATTTTATGTAGTCGTTGTTCTAATACTTCTATGTCTTTAGTTTTCTCTTGTAACTTTTTAGAATATAATTGTATATTATAGTGATGGCATCCCGCAATTTTAACGTAGTTTAGTCTTTGATTGAAATAACCCTTTTCTTCTTTTGCTATTTCTAACTGTTTTTGTAATTGTACTAGTTCAATTAAACTGGGAATAGTGTTATTCATTTATTATTTTAGTTTTATATTGATTTTGATTATATGTAAATTCAAAATAGTCTTGGTTTATTTTCCATGGCTTAACCTCTTCTAAGAAATCTTTTCCTAATATAATTTTGTTATTTAGGGTTATAACATATTCGATGTTTATATCTTGTAGTGCAATCTTTGTTGTTAGGGTGATTAATCTATTAAAATTTTCATTGATGTTAAAAATTAATAGATTTCCTAAAACAACTAGAACTTAGACAATCACTAATAGAATTTGAACAATTAATAATTTCAATATGACTAAATCACAACTTAGAAACGCCTTAGAAGACATTGAAATGCGACAAAATATGTTAAATTTTCAGATACGGATCCAACAAGATAAAATAGATGAATACGAAGACTATTTATATGAAGCTAATAGAAGAAAAGATATTGAACTAAGAGATGCCTTAAGGAAATATCTAGCTAATCTACAAAACAAGAAAAATAAAAACTTAATAGCTAAACAAGAACTTAGAGATTTACAAAATTCATTATACATATGAGTACTAAATCACAAATAAAAGAAACTAGCAGACGCGTTAATCGTGACTATTTCATATCAACTATACAAGCGTATGTATATATATATATACATGTATATATATATATATATATACATGTATATATATATATATATACATGTATATATATATATATATACATGTATATATATAATATATATATATATATATACATGTATATATATATATATATATACATGTATATATATATATATATATACATGTATATATATATATATATACATGTATATATATATATATATATATATATATATATATACATACATATATATATACATACATGTAAATTCTCTTATGTTAATATATATATTCGAGTTTTGCAAATATGTTAATCCCGGAAGCCCTAGATGATTTTTGTGAGAATTTTGAGCTTATTGATGGGGTCTGTTACTCTAAAGTCAAAGAAACTGAAATTAGGTTTGATGCAACTAAGTTAGGAATACTGTTTAATGTTCCCAACTCCGGAGTTGATGTTTACTTTAAATACTAACCTACCTTCCCTTTCACCCACATTACTCAAGATGACCTTGTGTGTAGTTTTGGAGGATCCAAAGGTTGTACTACTTTGGATCATAACCTTCTTAGCCCCTTCCACAAAATTCTGTATAATTTGGTGAAAAAATCAATCCTCCCAAGACAAACCAAAAGGAAAGAAGTGTGTTTACTTGACATGGTTTACATGCATTGCCTTGAGACCTACACTCAAATAAACTTTCCTTCACTCATGATTTAGCATCTTTACCATTGCATCTCAAACAATACTATAGTTGGGTATGGTACCCTGTTGACTGAAATTCTAAAAGATGATGGAATTACTAGCCGGCTTTGTCTCCCAAGGACAAAGACATGGAAACATTTTGAATGCTAGAGCCATAAAATACGTCAGCTTGTCTCTAGTTAATGGAAGTTTGGACAAGAAAGATGGGGCAGTAGAAGAGAAAGTAGAAGAAGTGGAAGAAGAAGAAGAAGAAGAAGAAGAAAAGAAACAAAGTTCGAAAGTTACTAAGAGGAAGAGAACAAAGAAGGAAGTTCCTGTTAAGGAACCGCATAAGAAAAGTCCCCCTAGGGAGAAAAAGGAAAAGGTTTATATGGAACCACAGGAAAAGGTTTATATGAAAAGGCTTGCCAAGCAGCTCTTCTCCTTGGATGAGGAAGAAGAAGAAGTAAATTCGGATAAGCTGCAAATCCTTGATGTTCCTTCCTCCCCAATGATTGAATTTCCTCCCTCTCCTCCCAAAGCACCATA
This sequence comes from Beta corolliflora, assembly GCA_947648045.1. Taxonomy (NCBI): domain Eukaryota; kingdom Viridiplantae; phylum Streptophyta; class Magnoliopsida; order Caryophyllales; family Amaranthaceae; genus Beta; species Beta corolliflora. The sequence goes on along the minus strand of CANSZD010000010.1, from coordinate 2,098,455 downwards.
ACCACCTCCTAGCCCTCCTGTCTCCCCAACCCCCACAACTGTTCCCACCACTGCCACCAAAATGGACACAACACCCTCCTCCACTAAACCAGAACCTGTTCCTACCACCACCATTCCAGAATCTATTCCTACTATCCCCACAAATAATCAGCCTTCTCCTCTTGTCACTCAAACCTCTCCCTCAAAACCCTCAACATTATCCTTACCACCTCTACATGTTCCTCCCGTTAAGGAACAAGACACCCGTGTCCCTCCCATTGACCACACCTATACAACCAAACATGCTGAAAGAATTGAGTGTCGTTACGAGCTTGCCTATGATATGACCCATAACCAAATTGCTCTTCACCAAGGGATGGAAGGAGTCCATACCCAAGCCAGTTCCCTTCACACTCATTTGGCTACTATTTTTAAGGGAACCAACTCTGTGATTGACTCCTTCAACAAGTTAAATTCTGCGATGATTCAGTTGTATACCAAGGTGGAGATTATAAAAAATGGGCTCAAGAGACTCGTTCAACAAGTGGCTGCAAATCATGTTGAGGTTATGGGAAAATTGGAGGAAGTAATTGTAGAGGAATTGGTTACTGAGGATGTTCCTAATTCATCACCCCCACCTGCTCCTTAAAATTTTGTTACTTATTACTTGAGTTGGTTGAAAATCGATTTTATCACAAAAGATATTTTAAATAAAATCTGATTTTATCACAAAAGAAGTTGCTTTAATATAGGAAAAGATAAGAAATGAGTTACTTAGTGATCGTAGGGTTTACTCGTGTAAACTCACTCATCTACAAATAACTCATTGACATATTCTTCTAAGAATCACTGACTATATATTATAAGAGAGCATACGTTTTTCTAGGGTCAGTGCCAATAACTATTCTCATACTTGTTAATTTTCCTAGTCTTATTGTGAGTTTCACTTAGTGTTTATTCATCTATTATAATTGAGTTTGGGGTAGGGATTTTGAGTACAATCCTATATACAAGAGATAACTTTGAGTGAAGTCAAGAGTAAGAGTAACAACACTTGAGGTACTATTGTGGTATTTTTCTTTCTAGTATAATGAGAGAAGGAACTCTAGAGGAATATATAGGTTGTACTAAGTTGTTGACCTATTATTAGTGAATGAGTTCTGGTTAAAATCGCCTTGGGTCGAGGTTTTTTATTTCCTATAAGGTCTAGGGAGGTTTTCCTCGTGAAATCTTGTCTCTTTACTTTAGTTTTCTTGTTGTTAGTTCAATTCTGCAAAAATTGCTCATTGTTCCCAACAATACAATTCAAACCCCTCTTGTATTGATCCCGTTAAAAGAACACAGTGGAACCGTGAGATGTGCATAGGTTAAAAAATAAATACAAACATTATTGTTATAAATATTATACACTAAACCTAGTTAAAACTCATATTTCTTGCTTATATACTTCCTTTATCTCTTTTTTTAGAATGTTTCACGATACTTGCGACGTTTCTCCTTTTAATAAGTATGTCTACAAAGAAAATCTTATTTTATTATTTTGGGAGATTGTCCATGTTTAATTTCACTGTCTCTCCTCCGCCTTGGTTCATGTGCTAGTTACAAGTATAATATTATAGTCTTACTCTTGTTGCAATTTTTTTAGGAAAAATTAACACTACATGTAGGCATGCAAAAATCATGTTAGCCCACAATTTGTTCTAATGGTTCGAAATTGAGAGTCGTCAATCAGTTCAAAAAAAAAACTACCAAAAAAAAAACACACACAAACACAGACACACACACACATATATATATATATATATACATCTATATATATATACATATATATATATATTTATGAGGCCTTGCTTAACATGGTCAAGACTTATGTCTGGATAAACCATAGAGAGTTAAACACATTAATTATCTCTCAAAGCAAATCATATGGCCATGATGCGGTCGAAACTATTAAGTCATGGGTATGGAGCCTGCTCCACCCGGACCAAGAATCAGTTACAAGGTACTTACCCATAAATTTTCTAACCCAAGATACTTTGCAAAGATATTGCAGTTGGATGCAGCAAAATAATAACCACTCATGTAGAATGTGTGGAGTCAAACAAATGACTGTACCAATAATTGAAGATATGGACAGTTATGAAGATAGAGCCGAATCATCTACAGCAGCATCTACTACTCAGATAGAGCACAACGAACAAGAATAAAACACCTGTCTACAGAGATAAACCTTACAGCTGTAATCAAATAGGGATATATATGTAAAGCTATCATAAGTAGACGACAAACGATAGGCGGCAAAGATATGAAAAATATGTGAATAGTGAACAGTACTTTTACTGTAGCACTTTTCACTGTAGCAAATAGTGTTTGTAACAGTATGTAAATTTTGTACGAACCGTTGTAATCCTTTGCTTATAAATAAGAGTTCTCTGATGAGGTAAAATCATCATAAGGCACTTGCCTAAGAAAACTTCCACATCTCTTCTCTCTACATTAACAGTCCTATTATCTGTTCTAATGATGAATTTACTATAAACTATGTAACACTCAAATTTCTTGATTCCATATTTTACTGCTTTTAATTCCTTTTTATTTATATCCCAATTAATTTCATTTGCCTTAAATGTTCCTGAGTGATATCGACAAACATATTCTCTTTTATCGTTTTTATATCTATACTTTAATACTGCTCCGTAACCGTTATTAGTTTCACTAGCATCTGTTTCCACTATCCATGTAAATTCTTTGTCTTCATCGGGAAAGCTTAGTTTTGGTAGCTTTCTGACTAATTCCTTAATTTTTTCTAAAGTCTTTGTGTCAGTATCATTCCATTTAAAATCGTAGTCTTTCTTTGATTTTTTAGTTAATGGTTATATATATGTATATATGTATGTATATGTATATATATGTATATATATATATATATATATATATATATATATATATATATATATATATATATATATATATATATATATATATATATATATATATATATATATATATATATATATATATGTATGTATATATGTATGTATATGTATATATATGTATATATGTATGTATATGTATATATATGTATATATATATGTATATATGTATGTATATGTATATATGTATATATGTATGTATATGTATTTCAATAACATTTCAAGTTTAGTTTCTTCTTCATTTTTTCAGTAAGTTTTTAGTACTTATCCTACATAATAATGTTTCCATCTTATGTTTAAAATTACTTTGTCAGTATTTAGTTAGTTTTGTGTATTTCTTATACAAACTAGGTCAATACTTAGGGTTAATCTCCCCTTCCCCTGTCCTGGGTTATTTCCTGGTATCAGAGCCAAGTTTTGCGTGCCCTAGGGATACTTGTTAACCATTGTTATTATCCTCAGTACTAGAAGTTATAGTTTGGGTTTGGTCAGCTGATTGGTCAGCCTGGGTTTGGTCAGCCTGTAAAGCCGTTGGTAAGCCGTGGGTAGGTGTTCCAGGTGTGGTGGTCCTCAGTGGTCCCTCAAGCTAGCTGGAGTCTAGTAGTGTTGATCAGTAAAAATGGTGAAAGGTAAACTTAGTAGTATGCAGAAACTTGTTTTTGGTGACAGTAAGAATTCAGTTCAGACGAAGCAGATTACCCAAAAGGATGACCTATTTGTTGAAGAAATGCCAATTCTAACCTCTCTGACAGAGTTCAAGGATAAACATACAGGTGGTAGCATTCTTGTTCAATTTAATTCAAGTAAGGAGTTTCCCTCTTCTTTTAATTATAACTTTCAAGGTACAAGATCTTCTTGTTCTTTTGAAAAACAAATTACTTTTTCAAACTCAGATTTCATTCCAGAACTAGTTGATGAAAATAATTTTTCATCACCAACTAAGTCTGAAATGAAAACTCAAAATTTCTCTAGTATAAATACTATTACAAAAGGAGGTTTTCAAATTAATAAACCTATGCTTTCCGATGATTTTAAATCTCTAGAACATCGTGAAAAACGGCTTTGGTTTTTCTCCAATTTTGATAAACCTGCTACAGAGTTTATCCGTGAAAAATACTATTCCAAATTAATTGAGTTATCTGCTAATATTCCATTTTTCACATGGCTTCCAATTTACTTAAGTAATTTAAAAATCCCTTATCCATTTTCCGATTTATGTGTAAAGTCCAATATTGCTCAAAAATGGATTCTCAAAAATGGTGAATTAGTTTCCTCTATTCATCCTCCATTAACAGGTTTACGAGTTCCTTCTGTGGAAGGAAGAACTTGTGAAGCTGCTCCATATAAAGTAGGAAGAGATGCTGATGATAAATCAGGTCCTACTTTAGGAGACATTAAAAAGGTTTATGAACAAAATAATTTTTTCAAGACCATTTTGCATACTATTTCCAAACAAGTTGATCACATCTTCACCCAAATTAATTCTTTACCTCCAAAAAATTATGACTCTGAATCTTCTAAAGAATCTTCCAAAGAAATTGATGATTTATCCAAAAAATTGAATGGAATTTCTATTAATGAAAACCGTTCATCTACTTTTCCAAATGAGATTTCTAGGCCACTTATCCATGTTCCAACAAATTTATCAAAAGGATTTGGGCTTACTAATAAATCAATTTTGAAGAAAATTTCTGACAAGTTAGACAAGAATGTCACATGTTTAGACAAAGATAAAGAGGAAAAGGAACTTGCAAAAAACTTTTCTTCAAATGATGAATTTCCATCTCAAATAAATCGAATTTTCAATAAAAACTGGAATAATAATCCAATGCGGAATTATTATTCTAGACCTACTCCTCCAGATCTCCAATTTGAAGAACGAGGAACTTATGGTCCTCAAAATGTTTATTCTGGTGACCAATTATATGATTGGAATATAGATGGTAGATCAGAATTTGAAATTACTAAAGTCTTAAATGAAATGTGCATTGCTGCTAATGCATACTCTTCCAATGATTTTACAAATGCACAAATTGCTTCTACCATCGCCGATGGATTTTCCGGCCAATTGAAAAATTGGTGGGACAATACTTTTACACCAGAACAACAAAAAAACATTTATCTTCATGAAAATGTCAAGAAAGAACAAGACGGGTTTATCCTTCTTATTCAAACTATTAGTCTCCATTTTCTTGGCTCTTCCATAGATTATTTAAATTCCAATGCTTTGATTTTATCCAATCTTCGATGTCCAACTTTAAATGATTACAGATGGTATAAAGATACCTTTTTATCCAATATTCTTCGCAGAACTGATGCTCAACAATCGTTTTGGAAAGAAAAATTTATTTCAGGACTTCCAAATTTATTTGCTCAACGTATTTTCCAAAAATTAAAAGAAGCAACAAATCAAGAAACAATTGCTTATAATGATTTAACATATGGACAATTGTTTGCCTTTATTAAGAGAGAAAGATTATCTCTTTGCAATGAGCTCAAAATACAAACTAAGTATGGTAATGAAAAAGCTCAGCAAAGGAGAGAACTTGGATCCTTCTGTGAAGCCTTTGGCTTTGAAAAAATCCAAGCTCCTTCCACTGTGCGAAAACAACAGTTCAAACAAATTCACAATTTTCGCCAAAAAAGAACTCCATCTTCTAATACGTTTTATCAAAAGAAAACATTTCCAAAAGAATTTCCAAAAAAGGATTTCCACAAGATTATTTGCTATAAATGTGGCAAACCTGGCCATAAAGCAAATAATTGCCATTTCAAAAATAAGATTAATGAGATTTTTCAAGATGATCCAGCTTTACGAGATAAACTTCTCACTATCTTCCAATTAAATCAGGATGAGCCAAAAGCATCTGATCATTCTGATTATGATCATGGTATTTATCAGCTCGACTATAATCAGGATTCTGATGAATTCAATTCTGATCATTCTCTCCAGTTTTGTCCCAAAGGACTTTGTGTTATTTCCAAAAAAGAAAAAGAAAAGGAATTACTTCTTGATATTATTGAAAAAATTCCAGATAATAATCTCCAAAAACAGTATCTTGAAAGATTACGAGAAATTGTTTTGAAATCTTCTGCTATTGAAGAAAAGAAAAAACCAGTTTCTTTTAGTCTTCAAAAAATACTTGATGAATCTCCATTTCATCAACCTTTTGTTTCTCCAGTTAATACTTATGATCTTCAAAAAGACGTGATTCAAATAAAATCCCATATTCAAGATCTTGAGCAAAATGTTTTGCACCTTCAAACAAAAAATTTAGAACTTGACGCAAAAATTACTTTACTCCAAAATTTTGACATAGGAGAATCTTTAGAACGTTCTCCTATACCAACTGATCCTGTCCAAATTTCAGATACTCCAATTGATAGTGAAAAATTTCTTCAAATTATTCACCGATTTCATTTTCAAAAATGGTTTTGTCCAATTACACTAGTTATTGATGATGACTTCCAAATTAATGACGTTGCATTATTTGATAGTGGCGCTGATCTTAATTGCATTAAGGAAGACCTTATTCCTCCAGAATATTATGAACATGCTACTGAACATTTGACTATTGCTAATGGTCAAGAACTCCAGATTAATTACAAACTTTCTAAAGCATCCATTTTTAATGATGATTATTATTTCCAAACTCCATTTACTCTTGTCAAGAATCTTAATTATAATATTATTCTTGGCACTCCATTTCTCACTCAAATGTATCCATTTTCTGTCAATGAAGTTGGTATTCATGCTGTCATAGATAATAACCCAATTTCTTTTAAATTCTCTGCCAAGTTGCAACACTCTGATGTCCATAATCTCCAAACTAACTCTATCTATAAACAGATTAATATGATTTCTGCAGGGATGAACAGAATGCAAAATTCCAAGGATCATACATCCAGACAACAGAAAGAAAAAGGTATAGTAATTCATCCTACAGAAAACGTTCCTTTTTCCATAAACCAATCCTCCAATTTATCAAATTACCTTCCAAATTCATATGCCCGACCACTACCAGAAACAACTCCTCCAATTACCCATCCAGATACTACTGATATTTCATATCACCTAAAACAACATTATGCTAATTTATTTTTAACCAACTTTACCTCCAACACATTTTCTTCTCAAGACGAGTTTAACCACAAAATATCCAAATATGTCAAAACTAAACCCCCAGATGGTTTCAATTGGTTTCCTTTTGAAACCACTAAACCAATCCAATATTACCGAAATATCCTTCATGACACAAATTCTTGTTTCATTAAGGATAATATTAGCACCACAACAAATTATTCCAAATGCCTGATTTTCCATGTTATTACCAATATTGAATGGACAAATCTTCATACTTCTCTTTCAAAAGCCAAAACCTTCTCTTCCAATTTTCTTGATCCAAAACTTCCACAGACTTACAATTTTTATGATTATGTACAAGCATGGCATTGTGCATTCTTACTCCAAAGTTACAACCATTCTTGGTTTTTTAGTTTTCATCCTGACTGTCTTCAGAAAAACATGACATTTCCAATATGGTTTCTTGAATGGTGGGATAGTTATGGAGCGATTCCTGACATTTTTCCAGACAACCTTCTAACCTCTTTCCAACATTATCATTCCAAGGTGACACTACCAGAAAGCTTCAAATTCTCCAGTATTATTTATTTTTGTCAAATATTTCGAATTTCATGGATTATGTGCTGGAATTTTTCCTTTTCCAGACTCACTGATTCCAGACCTTATTTTTTGACTCGTGATTATCGGGTCAAATGGTGGAAAAATTTTAAGATTTATCCAAACATGTTAGACTGTGTTTCTCAGTATCTCCAGCATGGTTCATCTGCCCTCCATGATTATAATAATTGGACTAAGCAGAATTTCCAACAATATAAACAAGTCCAATTAGCCCCTCCAACAAACACATTCCATAACCCATCCTCATCCACCAAATCCAAAAAGAAAAATAAAACGTCCATAAATAAAGATGACCTATTTGATCAGTTTCTCCAATTTATTAACCAAAATAAAAAGACTCACTCTTCCAGTTCCAGTTCATCTGAGGCTTCCAGCCCAGATTTATATGGTGGGCCTTGTGCCCAAGATCCATTTGATTTTTGAGAAAAAGATCCCGCTAAGTGTTTTACACTTAGGCAAAAGTTAGGGACATAATTATTCCAGATTACAAAAGAATGTTCAAATACAATTCCAAGTAATTTCTCAGCAACTTCCAGGTTGCCTTAAACAAACTCCAGTAACTTCCAGGCAATTTCCAAGCAACTTCCAAGCAATTGCCAAAAAACGTCAAAAGCAAATAGTGACTAGTGAATAGTGACGGCAATGAATAGTGGTACTATTCATACTCCTACGTGGCACTATTCATGACATCTTCCCCAACATGGTCCAAAGTTACAACAGTAGTGGCAGACAAAGCATCCAACTGTTACAACGCACTACAAAAAGCAATTCCTGCTGACAACTTTTCAGCTGTCCAAGTACTATAGATTACTTAATATTGTAAACTTAGCTTTACTTAATG